>QVTF01008958.1:0-10222 GCA_003573665.1 Oxygymnocypris stewartii | reverse complement strand
CACGGACATCATGGCGTTGCTCGTCGCGGCCGGACGCACTTCGACGCCACGAACGCGCAGCGCAAGACGGCGTACGATCTTCTATACGAGCAAAGCAGCGGGCACGCGCTACAAACCCATTAACTACGTCACGCTACATGCCTAGCGGCCCGCGCCATAGAGAGCCACAGACTACCCTATAAGGGCTGATCTCGGAGGAGATGGAGGCCTTCATCGAGCTGCACTGACTCCATGACGTTAGCACGATCTTCCAGAATCTCGATGCTCTTTCTCTTCTAGGGTCTGCTACGATCAGAGCATTAATGCGCGGTCTCGTATTAAACGTTTATGTTTCTCGGTGAGGACTTTGGTGCCAATGCTAGCCGTACACGCGGCGTAAAGTGGGTTCGTTCATAGTATTTCAGTCTTGTTTTCTAGTCTCGCGTTTACTTGACAAGCAACATGTCTTGAGTCTTTTTCTCCTTTATCTGGGGATGGACTTTAATATGCAGAACTTGGCACTTTAACCCCCCCCCCGCTCCCTCCCACCAGGCCCCTCCCCCTTTGATTGTGGACTTTTCATCATCCAGTCGTTATGCAAGTTCTAGCTTCACAATGTAACACGCGTTCTTTAAATGAGTTTATATCTTAATTTCTGCGTGCTGCTTCACAAAACTAATATTTCCATGCATGGGTTAATAATTAAGAGATTCTGGTGTAAGGTCTTCAACTAATGTTATGTACATGCTGGAAAACATACTGTACTTAATTAGATTTTAAGTCTACAAAATATCTTAAAATGCATTAAATCAAGAACAAATCTGTTTTTAAGCATAATCTTATTTCTAACAGAAAATTATTAATTGGCAGAATAATGCAATTTTGACTTTTTCTTTTTATTAAAAAAAATTTAAGACAATATTCTTGCTTGTCTGGAAAATGTCTTGATTTCAGAATTATTAGAAGCGATACATAAAAGCATCTCATAAATCATGTGCGTGTCAATATTTCACCCCAGAACCAAGAAAATGGAATTTAATAATTATTTATGTTGTCTATATGCTTCCTATATTTCATCATTCAATCATAATTATATAGTAAAGTATATTTGGTATACATCATGCTATCATTTATTAAAAATATAATATTGTGTCTAACGGGAAGATTTTAACGATGTTTTTCGGACGAACAACAGCTTTGAAGAAGTGATTCAGGGGTGAAATATGAAATATGATATTTCTCTCTGAAAGCTGATTATGGTTCTCTTGAAGAAGTGATTCAGGGGTGAAATATGAAATATGATATTTCTCTCTGAAAGCTGATTATGGTTGTCTGGAGACTCCGGATCAGAGGTTAGTGTTTCGTTTGTTGGACACAGAAATATGGAGTAATTGGACCACTGTTGAACGAGCTTTTAATGACTTTTAATCAGCGCCATTAACTGGATCCAGTTTAATTCTATTGTAGTGAAAAACTAGACTTTATTTACAGTATATGTGTCTCTGGAGCACAGACGCAGTCATAACCAGCACAGGTATATTTATAGCAATACACAACAATATGAGTCAAAATAATAATTTTTCTTTTATGCCAAAAATCATTAGGATATTAAGATCATGTTCCATGAAGATATTTTGTACCGTAAATATATCAAAACTGAATTATTGATTAGTAATATGCATTGCTAAGAACAACTTTAAAGGTGATTTCCTCAATATTTAGATGTTTTTGCACCATTTTCAAATATTGTCCGAACCATGCATCAATTGAAATATTATTTATTCAGCGTTCAGATGATGCATAACTCTCAGTTTCTGAAAATGCACCGTTATGGTTTTTTATGATGTTTAACGTATCTGTCTGTTGACTCTCGCAGAGCGCGCTGGTGTTTGTACGACAGAAACACGATCTCCAGGCGAGCAGATATTAATAGCGTGTTTATTTCAGGGTCCGGAGCGTGTAATCGAACCCGCGGCTCGGGGGTCAGTCGTCCTGGAGGTCTGTTTTATTTTAGGATAAAGTCAGATAGTGACAGAAGAGATTAGTTTTCAGTGATATGTATTTATTTTACTACAGTGGATTTGATTTGAACACATTTCTACAATGTTCATTTGTGATATTACAAAGGTAAAAATTGCATACGTTTTCACGCCCCTTCAGTCAGTATTTCTTAGATGCACCTTAAAGGGACAGAGCTCCCAACAATGAAAATCTGTCATCATCCTCAAGTAGATCCAAACCTGTATGAATGTGTTTGTTCTGAACACAAAGGAAGATATTCTGCAGAAAGTTTGTAATCGGGCTGTTTTGGGGAAACGTTGACTTCCACAGTAGGAGAAAAATACTGTTTTGTTTCTTACATTCTTCAGAATTTCTTCCTTTGTGTTCTCTCGTTCTTGTCTTGCAGAACTGCTCACACAGGTGCACTTTCTCATCACATAACACACGCACACACACACACAACACACACACACACACACACAACACACACAACACACACCACTCACACACTCTCACACTCACACACACACACACCACTCACACACACACACACCACTCACACACTCAGACACACAAGCACACTCTCACACTCACACACACACACACCACTCACACACCACACACACACCACTCACACACTCTCACTCACGCACACTCACCACACACACACACACACACACACACACACACACACACACACACCACTCACACCTCTCACACACACATACACACGCACCACTCACACACTCTCACACACACATACACACACTCTCACACACACACACACCACACACTCTCACACGCACACACTCACACACACACACTCACACACCTCTCACACACACACACACACCACTCTCACACACACACGCACACAGACACACGCTCACTCACTCACTCACGACACACAAGCACACTCTCACACTCACACACACACATGCACGCACACTCTCTCACACACACACACACACACACACCACTCACACACCTCTCACACACACTCGCACACAGACACACACGCTCACTCACTCACTCAGACACACACGCACACTCTCACACTCACACACACACGCACACTCTCTCACACACACACACACCACTCACACACCTCTCACACACACTCGCACACAGACACACACGCACACTCTCACACTCACACTCACACACACGCACACTCTGTCTCACACACACACACACCACTCACACCTCTCACACACACTCTCACACAGACACACACGCTCACTCACTCACTCAGACGCACACTCTCTCTCACACACACCACGCACACTCTCTCTCTCTCTCACACACACACACACAGCTCTGGATGGGAAGCACAGCTTGTATCTTTATAATGTGTTTCCAGCTGAAAGTTTGGGATGTTCTTCGTGTAAAGCTGTAAAACTGATGTTTTAAAGTAAAATAAGTGATCGGAGTACATTTTACAATTAAATACAACTTCAGTCTTTCTACTATAAAAAATCCCCATCTGACCCTGGATTAAAGAAGCAGTCATAAGCAGCACAGGTATATTTGTAGCAATAACCAACAATACATTGTATGGCTCAAAATTATACATTTTATTTAATGCCAAAAATCATTAGATATTAAGATCATGTTCCATGAAGATATTTTGTACCGTAAATATATCAAAACTTAATTGATTAATAATATGCATGGCTAAGAACAACTTTAAACATGATTTTCTCAATATTTAGATTTTTTTGCACGATTTTGAGATATTGTCCAAACCATACATCAATGGAAATATTATTATTAATCTTTCAGATGATGCACACATCTTAATTTCATAAAATTGACCCTTATGACTGGTTTTGTGCTCCAGGATCACATATAAATCAATGTGTTTCTTTGCAATTCTTTGTGAAATTTGCTAGCTAGGCAAATTACTAACTAAATAAAGTAAATTATACAGTTTTAATTGTAATGTCACAACACTGCTTCGCCATGGGATGGATTTCCAGACAGACCTGATGTGTTTATAAATGAAATCCCTTAAATGCTCTTTATTTACCCTCCTGAAAGACCATAGACATGTAATGGTTTAATGGTTATAATGTGAATTGTACTGGTTTAAAGGAAGCTATAATGGTTGTACTGGTGTGTGATGGAAAAATGCCCAAAACACGCAACAAACATGATTTTGTAACGTTTTACTGGAAAAAGCCAATGGTTTATAATGTATTTTAATGGAGCCCAGTACGATTGCCGTGATGGTTTGTATTGTTGTGTTTTTTAGACTAACTATGTATGCTGGTGGGTTAGGGTTCGAGACGACGGATTTGCTGTAAAAGATGCATTTTTGTCACGAATAAATATATTTTCATTATAACTCTTAGCTCCGAGTCTGTAAACGCATCTGCGGGTCATCTGAGCTCCTCCGGGACCCCGCTGGCCTCGGGTCCGAGAATAACACAACGGAGCCCGTTCTGACACCCGATGCCTCTCCGCTCGGACCCCGGGCCTTTCCTCCGAGCTCGAGCACAGCAGCGGGACTCGAGTTCCGTCCGCGGCCGCCAGAGGGCGCCAGACTCCGGCGAGCAGTGCAGAGAAACACCAAACACACGCCGTTATCTCTGAGAGAAACCACGAGAGGAGTTCTTGTGTTTCTGTTCCCTCTGCAGTCATCTCTCACTAACACACGATCTGATCCAGTGTGAGAGATCCATCTTTATATTCTCGCCTGTTATTAGGACAGGGCAGTATTTGAGATGGAAGCGGGTCTCGAACTCGGGACGCATGGAACGAGAGACATTTGATGTTTTTAAAAATACACTTTAAAAACAAATTTTACATCCATCTAGTTTAAAATGTCATGTCTAATTAATGTGTTTGCAAATTCAGAATTAAAATATTTCAACACCAATGATCTCCATGTCTTAAACAGTTTTAACTACTAACATGCAATGTGTTATAAATGGACATTTCCCCAATGTGTGAAATATCTGAGTCGATGTGTCACATTTCTAGGATTTTTAATCGAAAAGCAAAGACCCTACATTGTATCTGGAGGAGCGGGTGAGTGACGTCATCTCTGGGAGGAGGAGGAGGGGGGGTTGGTACCGAGGAGGAGACGCTGCGAGCATCGATGACATCACGAGCTCGAGAAGCTCCGGAGGCTCGGTCTGAACGGAATATAATGCGCGAGTCTCCTTCAAAGGCACCTTCGCGCAGGTAAACGCGAGCGTTTGTGTATGTTGAGAAGTGATCACGCGCTGGTGTTATACGTGCTCGCGCAGAACCCCCGGATCTACCTGCGCTCCCCGCGCGCTCGCAGAGTTATTGATGGTTATGATTATTGGGCTCGTGGTTCGGTCGCGCCTTTGTTCCGGATCTGCGTCTCAAACCTTCGCCTCTCGCGCTGGAAGCGGCGTGTGTTTTCGGTCGTGGATGATCAACTGTGAAATATGAAGGAATATGATGAGCAGCTTCACCGGGACTCGGCGAACAAAGCCCGTCTGCGCCTGATGCACTAAACCGACGCGTCTGGTAATAAACACCAAATACTAGCAGCACAGAGAATAGCATCTGCACGAGATTCATACACACACAGACTGAACCTGATCTTTAATTCTGCTTTAATGAGCTGGGGGGGGGGGGACTGTAATTGTGAAGAAACAGTACAATAATATATGAGTGGTTGCCAGGTGTTGTTATATATGTGTGTGCGCGCGTGCGTTGTGTGTGTGAGAGAGAGAGAGAGAGAGAGAGAGTGTTTGCGTGTGCGCGCGCGCGCGTGTATGTGTGTGCGCGTGCGTGCGTGTGTGTGTGTAATTGCAGTTTTTTTTCACCTTGTTGCTTGATTCTTGTTCTGTTGTTTGTTACACCCACGCACACGTACACATTCACAAGCACACACACACACACACACACACACTCTCTCTCTCTCTCTCTCACACACACACACACACACACTCATGGTGTCTCATGATGATCTCAGCTGTGGTTATTTGTGGACATCAGCGTGGGTTAAAATCCTGCCAAATTCTCTGAATGGGATCAAACTGTGTTCGTGAGTCTTCTGCATTAACTCTTCAGATATAACCCGAGATTCATATCACATCAAATCACGGCAGTTCATCCACACTAGCTTTACAAAGTTTGCAGAAGAATATCACAATAAAAGGCTTTTGTCGAGAGAATAGATATTCAGTTTTTATCTTAATAGATGCTTTTATGTAAATGAGGAATACAGCAAACGCTTCATCTAGAATAGAATCATGAATAAATCAAGAAGAGATGAGTTTCCAGCTTCTGTACGTGTATAGATATCATTTCAGAAACACTGTTCATTTACTAAATCATGATTATCAGCGAACAACAAACTGTGTTAAACACAGCAGAATATCTGTAAGAAACCACCTAGCAACTGCATCAAGTGCTCCGAGTGCTGTGTGTGATGTATTCCTCATGATATGCATGTATTAAACCCCATCGTCCTCCGTCTGTAGTCTTTCCGTCTGTAGTCTTTCCGTCTGTAGTCTCTCCGTCTGTAGTCTCTCCATCTATAGTCTCTTCGTCTGTAGTCTTTCCGTCTATAGTCTCTCTGTCTGAAGTCTCTCCGTCTGTAGTCTCTCCATCTATAGTCTCTCCGTCTGTAGTCTCTCCATCTATAGTCTCCGTCTGTAGTCTCTCCATCTATAGTCTCCGTCTGTAGTCTCTCTGTCTGTAGTCTCTCCGTCTGTAGTCTCTCCGTCTGTAGTCTTTCCGTCTGTAGTCTCTCCATCTATAGTCTCCGTCTGTAGTCTCTCCGTCTAGTCTCTCCATCTAGTCTCCGTCTGTAGTCTCTCCGTCTTAGTCTCTCTCTCTGTCTGAGTCTCTCCGTCTGTAGTCTCTCCATCTATAGTCTCCCGTCTGTAGTCTCTCCATCTATAGTCTCCGTCTGTAGTCTCTCCATCTATAGTCTCCGTCTGTAGTCTCTCTGTAGTCTCTCCGTCTGTAGTCCTCCGTCTGTAGTCTTTCCGTCTGTAGTCTCTCCATCTATAGTCTCCGTCTGTAGTCTTCCGTCTGTAGTCTCTCCATCTGTAGTCCTCCGTCTGTAGTCTTTCCGTCTGTAGTCTCTCCATCTATAGTCTCCGTCTGTAGTCTCTCCGTCTATAGTCTCCGTCTGTAGTCTCTCCGTCTGTAGTCTTCCGTCTGTAGTCTCTCCATCTATGTCTCCGTCTGTAGTCTCTTCTGCTCGTCTGTAGTCTTTCCGTCTGTAGTCTCTCCATCTAGTCTCCGTCTGTAGTCTCTCCGTCTATAGTCTCCGTCTGTAGTCTCTCCGTCTGTAGTCTTTCCGTCTGTATCTCCCGTCTGTAGTCTCTCCATCTATAGTCTCTCCGTCTGTAGTCTCTCCTCTATAGTCCTTCGTCTGTAGTTCTTCTCCGTCTATAGTCTCTCCGTCTGTAGTCTTTCCGTCTATAGTCTCTCCGTCTGTAGTCTCTCCATCTATAGTCTCCGTCTGTAGTCTCCGTCTGTAGTCTCTCCATCTATAGTCTCCATCTGTAGTCTCCGTCGTCTATGTCTCTCCGTCTGTAGTCTTTCCATCTGTAGTCTCCTCCGTCTGTAGTCTTTCCGTCTGTAGTCTCTCCATCTATAGTCTCCGTCTGTAGTCTTTCCGTCTGTAGTCTCTCCATCTATAGTCTCCGTCTGTAGTCTTTCCGTCTGTAGTCTCTCCATCTATAGTCTCCGTCTGTAGTCTCTCCATCTATAGTCCGTCTGTAGTCTCTCCATCTATAGTCTCCGTCTGTAGTCTCTCCGTCTGTAGTCTCTCCGTCTGTAGTCTCTCCATCTATAGTCTCCGTCTGTAGTCTCTCCATCTATAGTCTCCGTCTGTAGTCTCTCCATCTATAGTCTCATCTGTAGTCTCTCCGTCTGTAGTCTCTCCGTCTGTAGTCTCTCCATCTGTAGTCTTTCCGTCTGTAGTCTCTCCATCTATAGTCTCCGTCTGTAGTCTCTCCATCTGTAGTCTCTCCGTCTGTAGTCACTCCGTCTGTAGGCTTTCCGTCTGTAGTCTCTCCATCTATAGTCTCCGTCTGTAGTCTCTCCATCTATAGTCTCCGTCTGTAGTCTCTCCCTCTATAGTCTCCGTCTGTAGTCTCTCCGTCTGTAGTCTCTCCGTCTGTAGTCTTTCCGTCTGTAGTCTCTCCATCTATAGTCTCTGTCTGTAGTCTCTCCGTCTGTAGTCTCTCCGTCTGTAGGCTTTCCGTCTGTAGTCTCTCCATCTATGGTCTCCGTCTGTAGTCTCTCCATCTATAGTCTCCGTCTGTAGTCTCTCCGTCTGTAGTCACTCCTGCTGCACGGCTCATGTGCTGATGTGATGGTGATGCTCAGGTGAGCCGGTGTTTAAGAGGCGCAGGTTTAAGCAGGTTAGAGCTGATCACGCTTGCTGTGGGTTAGCGGTGAGACCGGTGATTTTGCCTCAGGAGCGAGAAATGATGAGAAGATGGACCGAGCGTGTAATGCTTTTGGAAATATAAGGTAGAATTGCTCTGTGTGTGTCTGTGTGCGTCTGTGCGTGTCTGTGCGTGTCTGTGTGTGTATGTGTGTGTGTGTGCCAGAACGTCTGCTGAGGGCGATGATCGTTTCTCATGTTTTGTTTCTCGCGATTCCGACTTTTAATATCGCAATTCAGACTTTTTTCTCGCAATTCTGACTTTTTCTCTTGACTTTATAAGGTTCAAGGTTCTTTATTTGTCACATAATAAATTATACAGGGTATAATCAGAAGTGAAATGTAAGATTATAACTCGCAATTGCGACTTTTAATATCGCAATTCAGACTTTTTTCTCACAATTCTGACACCTTTCTCGCAATTCTGACTTTTTATCTTGCAATTGTGAGATAAAAAGTCGCAATAACCTTTTTATTATAATTAGGTTTTTTTTATCCAGTGACGGAAACAGGCTTCCATAATAAGCTGTGAAATTAAAATCAATACTCTCCACCCGAAGTGATAAATGCAGAAAGTGTTGGTTAGCGCTCATTTACAGCAGCTCACGTATAAACTCAGCAGATTCAGTGATGAGAAGGACAACGGCGTTCGTCCGGTTTGTGTTCTGACTGGTTTGACCTCTGACCTCGTCAGATGGGACTCCTTCTGTAGGGTCACATCATGAAGCTTAGGAGCAGATGTTCCTCATTGCTCTTTAATATTGATCTTTTGGCTTTAAAATACAGACTTCATTCACAAGAGCAGGTGCCATCAATCCATGCGTCGTCCCTCAGTGTCCGGCGACCAGAGAGACCTCGAGATGAAGACCTCAAAACACGAAGATGTCAGAGTAATGTTCATAAAGAAATAATAACCATGCTATCGTCCCACGGCTAAAAATGACTTTCTTACCTTAGTTTTTTGACTTGTTTTCTAGCACAAATATCTGCAGAGTCTTAAATCTAGATACTTGAGATGTGAAATAAAGGTAAGAAGTCTTGAGTTTATGCTTAAAACAAGAACAAATAAAGAAAACTAATTCAAAAGGAAACAAAAATGCTTTGAGTCAAATTTAAGTGAATTTCTGCTTTAAACGAGCAAAATAATCTAATTTCAAACAGAAATACAAGATTATTTTGCTTGAACTCACTAAATTTGACAATAATTTGGACTTCCAGAAATCCTTCTTGATTTTAAGACTTTATGTATTTTGGCTGGAAACAAGACACAAATCTAAGTAAGGAAAAGCATTTTTAGCAGTGAGTAATTCTCTGACCTCAATGGCATATCCTTGTTTTAAGCATGAATTTGATACATTACCTAATTGGATACAGTTATAATTTGATACTTATTTGATACATTTCCTAGAAAACAAGTATAATGTATCAAGAATGTTTCGATGTTTGTTGGAGGAAGTAATTTCTTCAGTGCAGTGATTACGGCTGTTATCGTAGTTATTACAGTATTACTAGGATAATATTGTTGGCATCTTTGGAAGGGCTTCGGCAGAACGTCGTATCAGTGATTTTGAATGTTAAATGTGATTTCTTCTCTTCCTATAATTGCATCTGTGACCGAGCGTCTGTTGTCTTGCAGCACAACGAGCTCAGGAAAGCACTGTTCTTACTGTAATGTGTGATATATGAGAGATTTACTGTAGTTCCTTACCCTGCTGCAACTACCACAGCGCCGCTTTATCAACACAAACTCTGCTTGAAATATTTGCATCCATTAAACACCATGCACGCACACACACACACACACCACACACACACACAGACACGCACACACACCTCACACACACTCGC
>QVTF01008956.1:0-23355 GCA_003573665.1 Oxygymnocypris stewartii | reverse complement strand
GGATGACCAGTGTGAGATCTAGTACTGGCTGTTGTTGTTGTTAAAACTGTGACTTGTGATAGTAATGGAAGTGTCAAACTAAATAATGTTTTGCACCATATTCATTGCTACCCCCAAAAAAACATCTTCTATTCTTTAAAAAATCCAGAAAAAAAATCAGTTTCTACAAAAATATTAAGCAGGACAACAGATTTCAGCACTTATACTAATAAGGAATACATTTAAAAATATATTAAAATAGAAAACTGTTACTTATTAATTGTAGTAAAATTGTGCAATATTACATTTAAAGCAATAAAACAAACTTTTAAACCACAAACCTTTAAACTGTCATGCATGTACCGTTTGCACACAATTGTATGTAAACGATATTGCTTTAAATGTACTATTGCAAAATATTACTGTGTTTTATAAAGTAACGGTTTTCTATTTTAATATCTTTTTTATGTTTTTAAAATGTATTATATCAATGCTGAAAACTGCTGTTCTGATTAACATTTATATATATATTAATAATTTATGTACAGTGGGGACATATATTTTTTTGGATCCCCTGCTGATTTTGTTGTTTGCCCACTGACAAAGAAGTGGTCAGTCTATAATTTTAATGGTAGGTTTATTTTAACAGTGAGAGACAGAATAACAACAAAAAATCCTGATAAAAAAAGTTATAAAAAAAAGAGTTATAAATTGATTTGCATTTTAATGAGTGAAATAAGTATTTGGCCCCTTCGCAAAACATAACTTAGTACTTATTGGCAATCACAGAGGTCAGACGTTTCTTGTAGTTGGCCATCAGGTTTGCACACATCTGAGGAGGGATTTTGTCCCACTCTTTGCAGATTCTCTCCAAGTCATTAAGGTTTTGAGGCTAACGTTTGGCAACTCGAACAGAACTCCACAGATTTTCTATGGGATTAAGGTCTGAAGACTGGCTAGGCCACTCCAGGACCTTAATGTGCTTCTTCTTGAGCTACTCCTTTGTTGCCTTGGCCGTGTGTTTTGGGTCATTGTTATGATGGAATACCCATCTACGACCCATTTTCAATACCCTGGCCCTGACGGTACATGGCCCCGTCCATCGTCCCTTTGATGCAGTGCAGTTGTCCTGTCCCCTTAGCAGAAAAACACCTCCAAAGCATAATGTTTCCACCTCCATGTTTGACGGTGGGGATGGTGTTCTTGGGGTTATAGGCAGCATTCCTCCTCCTCCAAACACGGCGAGTTGAGATGATGCCAAAGAGCTGAATTTTGGTCTCATCTGACCACAACACTTTCACCTAGTTCTCCTCTGAATCACTGGCAAACTTCAGACGGGCCTGTACATGTGCTTTCTTGAGCAGGGAGACCTTGTGTGCGCTGCAGGATTTCAGTCCTTCACGGCGTAGTGTGTTACCAATTGTTTTCTTGGTGACTATGGTCCCAACTGCCTTGAGATCATTGACAAGATCCTCCCGTGTAGTTCTGGGCTGATTCCTCACCGTTCTCATGATCATTAAAACTCCACGAGGTGAGATCTTGCATGGAGCCCCAGACCGAGGGATATTGACCGTTATTTTGTTTCTTCTGTTTGCGAATACTCGCGCCAACTGTTGTCACCTTCTTTCCAAGCTGCTTGTCGATGGTCTTGTAGCCCATTCCAGTCTTGTGTAGGTCTACAATCTTGTCCCTGACATCCTTGGACAGCTCTTTGGTCTTGGCCATGGTGAAGAGTTTGGAATCTGATTGATTGATTGCTTCTGTGGAAAGGTCTCTTTTAATACAGGTAACAAACTGAGTCTCCCTTTAAGAGAGTGCTCCTAATCTCAGCTCCTTACCTGTATAAAAGACACCTGGGAGCCAGAAATCTGGCTAATTGATAGGGGATCAAATACTTATTTATCTCATTAAAAAGCTAATTAATTTATTACTTTTTTGAAGTGCATTTTTCAAAGCATTTTTTGTTGTTGTTGAGTTTTTGTCTCTCACTCTTAAAATAAACCTACCATTAAAATTATAGACTGGTTATTTCTTTATCAGTGGGCAAACATACAAAATCAGCAGGGGATACAATAATCCCCCCCCCCCCCACTGTATGTATATAAAGGTGTGTGTGTGTATAACAGTACATTTTAACAGGGCAGGTACAAATATGAAACCCTGCCCCAACCGAACCAGCAGAACATATCCTTATTGTTGCATCCTAATGTGTAACTCTGAGAGATTTCTTCGCTCCTTCAGCTGTCTGCGCCTGAGGACACCTGGCTTGTGAGTTAGGGCAAGTGCTGAAACATGTCCGTGTTATTGCTGAAATGTTGGGTCAGAGAAGTATGATGTTTGCTGTTAAATCTACATTAAAATAACAAAGCTCCAGGTCTTATATATGGAGAATATTAACTTCAGGCCACAAGCCAGTTAAATCCAGCATACAGAACACATTTCCGTCCTTGGCATTAGTAAGAACAAATGTTAAGACATATTTCCATCTTGCCTCAAAGTTCCATCCTCCAGCTTTTGCATTAAAAGAAATGACAAAGACTCTGAGATGTCTTCCACTCCCCATCATTCATATGGAAAAACCTTTGAAAAGACTTTACCGAAACAAACTCGTAACATAACTCATGAACAATGCTTTTTTTTAATGAGCTCATCTATATCATTAAAGGCATAAAAACGAATGAAATGCATGCACCATGACAAACATAAACGCCAGCATTATTGCTCCCAGTGGACTCCATGTGTGGAACAGGCTGCGCGATCCGGTCGGTTTTACTTTAGTTTAGCGAGCCGACTCCGATCACATCTGAAGGCTTGATCTCTCAAGGACAGATGTTGAGATGCAATCTGGTGCGGCCGCAGATCGGTAGGCTGATTGAGAGAGACACGTAGGCATGGATTACATTTCTGAACCGTGGATGCCGTACTTAACCCCGAGCAGCGCTGATATGCAAACACAAGCCCCTAAACCATGGGGTGCCAGTTCTACTGGAAACAGTTCAAAGTGCTCCACCAGCACCCAGCGGTGCAAAACATATGACTGAATTTGTCGGCTAAAGTTAAGAGAAAGCGACCACTTCGAACGAACTTTGGAGAGTCTTTCAAGGAGACTTTGAACACTGCAGGAAGGGCTAATTTGATTTTGACAGTGCAGAAATTGAACAAACCTTCATAGTATGTCAGCCATGTGTTGAGATCGCCTGAGATCGAAACAATTGTGTTCAAACAGTAGGAAGGCCTACATGATGGGAATCGATTTATAACATGCACTTTTATTTATTTCAAACGTTCTCATTTATGATGGATTACCGTGTTTTACAATAACAGCATTGTTAACAAGTGTGGTCTCTTTCAAGGCTTAAGTCAGCTTTTGGCACCCATAAATAACGCTCTTTCTGTTTCCACTGAAATTCTCTCCATATTTCTCATTAGAACAGGATTCAGAGCCCTCGCCGCAGGCTAAGTAAAAAGCTTGCTCTTGCGTTCTCTGAGGTGAGACCATGCAAACTGTGGTAGATCCAGTCTGTTCTGTCATAGAAATAGTGAAATAGTGCTCAATAGCTCGTTTGGATCCTATAGTTGTAGTACGATATCTAGTATGCCTTCCTAACCATAATCTTAGAGACATTGAACTGTAGTATATAAATTACCAAATATCATTTCTGAGCTTACTGTTTTTTTGGAACCCAAACCCCAGAAAAAGAGTTTGTGATCGTTATGCTACATATAGCCATTTTGTACTCAACACATATGTTTTCAGCTAGAGGAAGAATAAATAATTCCAATCAATTTATTTTAGCCTTAATTTGTTTGCTCAAGTTTTTTTGTTCATGTTTTTTGAAATAAGTCTCTAATGCTCACCAAGGCTGCATTTTTGTGATCAAAAATACGGTAAAAACAGTACTATTTTTAAATATTATTAGAAATTAAAAGAATGGTTCTGTTTAAATATTTTAAAAACATTGAATTGATTCCGGTAATGGTAAAGCTGAATTTTAGCAGTCAGTGTTTCTTCAGTGTACAGTGTCTATTGAAGCCAATTTCCACCATAGGCAGAATAAAAAAGGAAATTATGAAGTTTATTTATTTATTTAAATCTGAAATTAAAATTAATTAAAATTCTGATTTTTATTCTAGGTTGCTTATCGCGATTTTTTTTTTGCACTGGAATAAAATGTATAATTGAAACTTTTTATCTCTCAATTCTGACTTTTTTTTTGACTGTAGAACTCGAAAATGCAAGAAAAAAGTCGGAATTGTGAGACATAAACAGAATTCTGCAAATTTTTCTCACTTTTCTAAAGGTTAAATCTTGCAATTCGGACTTTATTTCCCTGAATTCTGAGCTTAAATTTCACAATTCAGTTTTTTTTTTGCATCCTGGTATACAAAAAAGTAATTGCAACATTTTATCCATCAATTCTGACTTTTTCTTGCAATATTTTAATTGTAATTTACATGGATATCACAACTCAGAATTTTGAAATAAGTTACAATAGCCTTTTTTCAAAAACTTCAAAATAACTTTCTATTTGTTTATTTGAAATACTTTTTGTTGCAATGAAAGTCTTTTATGTCACTTGACGATTTATGCACCTTTGCTGAATGCAAAGTATTCATTTTTTTTATAATCTTACTGAACCCAAACTTTTAAATGATAGTAGTCCAACCCTGCTAGTTAAGCTAGTTTAGCAGACTAGTGGGGGACACCAGCACACCAACAAAGCATGTCGGGAACCAAGATCCAAAACACAGCATATGTTTATGATCAGTCATTCTGGTGTTTTCAGCGGGGATATGACTTCAGTAAGTGTGTGTAATGGTTATCAGGAGTACTAGCATGCCATCTGATGTTTGTTTGTGTCTACAGAGTGAGAGTTCGTGGAGATATTTCCTGTCTGGCGGATCAGAAAGATAATGGGTTTTATTTGTTCCAACCATTACCAGATATAGCGGAGAGTTCAGGCCCCTACTGTAGCACGTTCATCACTCGCATCCATGCGTATCTCAAGCAGTTGATATTCATCTCATGTGCTTGTAATCTTGAAGGATTCGGGAATGATTTCTTCATATGGCAGATCTGTTTTCTCGCTTGACCTCCATTTGTAATGCAAACACAAAAAGATGATTTACTGTCCAAGTGAAAACACACGAGTGAAAAACGAGAAGGAGAAAAGGGAAAGGAAAAATGTTAGCTGAGACAGTACATTGCATGTCCCACAGTGGCGTTATGGGGGAATTGACTGCCTGACATGTTTCGCAAATTCTGATGCTTTTTTTGGCTCCTAATTGGAAATATTTTTTTTCTTTAGACTTGGAATAAAAAAAGGATTTTCCTTGCAGATATTGATATTTAATAATTCAATGCTTGTTTTGTATCACGTAGATCCTTTTCAAGGGATAATATGATAGGGTATCTGTTTTTGGGATCATCATACATCTGTTTTTGTGTCATATGTTAGGTTTCGTAAAACTGGCATTTGCCTGTGTGTTTCAGGGTGAGGGAGGGATTTTGGGCGGGACACGCAGGAACTTGTATAAATCTCCCTTTCTGTTTTTAAAAATTATTTATCCTTGGTCCACATATTTTGCATGAAAGATGTTTGGACTGGCCAAGATGGTAACTCCGAAGATTCTTTGACGGTGTTTTAGAATAATACTTTGTTTTTATTGAATGAAGTGCCCCAGGAAGTATGGCATACTTAGAAAAAATTAAAACACGGAAAGCCAAAATATTTCACAAAAATAAGTTTTATAGGTTTTAAATAAAGCTATGAATATACTGTATACAACCATTGTTAGTGAATTCACTTAGTGAATCACTTTAAGGGAACTGACCCGCTACTAAAACAACCTTCCAAAAAATAATTGTAATTTAAATTAATTGTAATATCTATTCATCCATCCGTCCATCCATCCATCCAAAAATAATTGACCTTCCAAGAAACCCAAAAGGTTCTAAGAAATGAAATTTTATTTGTTTGCTTTTTCAGTTTATTTATTTGTTTATTTGTAAGTATATAAGTATTGACCTCCAAACAAACAACCCAACAAGTGAAAATATGTTATAAGAAATGTGTTCATTTATTTATTCCTGTATTTATTTGGTTTGTTTTTCAAATTCGTTTATGTAAATGTATTATTTAAAGTTTTGACCTTTCAAAAACAACAACCCAAAAATATAAAGTATATTCTAAGAAATGTAGTATTTATGTATTTGTTGTTTCAATTAATTTATTTATAGATACTGCTTTTCTCAAAGTCTAATGTAATGATATTAATGTCATTTTTAAGTATGCCATAAATTCCCAAATATTATTAGGGGACATTAAGACTACATTTTTCAATTTTTTTATTATCTCAGTAAGAAAGAGCTAGTGTGTATTTTTGGGTCAGGGCTTGTATGCTCAGTATCTATGCTCAGTAGTGTTCATGAGATCGTTTTTAATGAGGCCTTTTTTCTGCCTTGAGTTCTGTATCTTTCTCTTGAACACTGTAATTAGTGTGATAATGGGGTAGTCCACCGTGACTCTCAGCGGTGTGCTATTATTATCCCGATCAACATAAACAGTGGCTGTGACATGACATGTTTATGTCCTGACGTTGGGCATTCCGGCTCTATTCAAGCACAGACTATCTTTACACATGGTAGAAAATAAATAGTTTTACATATTTTCGCAGCTTATATAAGAAGTGCCAAACATAGTTTTCATCAGTCTGTTAGATTGACACATGAAGCCGACACATGTCAGTCATATCTGGGTGATGTGGGGGTCCCCCCGGGGGCCGGTAGCAGAGCAGAGGGTAACCCGACACTTTGAAATCCTTCCATAGTGCTATCTGCCTCTCATTAACTCCTGCTTCATATTCACAGCTTTTCCTTTGATTTTGTTCTCAATTATATGTCCCTATTCTTTCTTTCTTTCTTGCTTTTTTTCTTTCTGTCTTTCCTTCTTTCTGTCTGTAATGTGTAATGTTTTGTCTCATGTTATTTATTTATTGTCTCTGTTTTTGAATCTTTCCTCCTCATCCTCTCCTCTGACTGTGTTCATGCTTTCTCTACGTGTTGCATGTAAGAGTCTGATTGCCTCGTTTCACCTTCTAGCAGTTCTCACATCATATATTTGATGTAGGTGCCAGTGTTGTTAATGTGTACATGAGCAATGTGACGTTTGATACATACAGATGAACCAAATCATTCGTATCCAAGAGCACACATTCTTTCTTGGACAGAAAATATCACCTCGTAAAATGGAGAAAATGCAAAGTTTTGTTAAGGAGTCTAGATTATAATATCTAAATGGTTCTTACTCAAAAACATGAATCATAATTTGACAGCCAGATGTAATGACATAGGTTCACAATAATGAAAAAAGGATTTGAAACGGTCTAAATGTTATATTTTATTATATAGTACATTTACATTTAGTCTGGTTAAACTTTAATGCTATTTTATTAAAAGTTAGCATAGTTAAATACAGAAATATGGACTTTAAAGTATTCTGTTCACAGAAACACAATCTTGTACTCGCGTTCTCTTCATTTCTATATTATTCAAAAATGTGAATGTTTATGAAAAGGAGACACAAGAGAGATTAAATGTAAATAAAATACAGATTTATTTTCCATGAAAGGACTGAGTTTAATTTATTTTCTTTCTTCTCTGTGTAGAAGGACATATTAATCAGATGTATGCCTACATAAATGAACTTTTTAAACACTGTATATTTCTATAGCTCAACAGAAACTTTCACTGTGATGTATTGTAGACCTGGGCTACATTAACACTCAACGTAAAGCTGAAAGTAAACTAAAGAGAGAGAAATGTTAACATCATTTGGTTCCTCTTTAGAACCCCAAATTCCAGGAGCCTGTTACACTGGATTTTCTGGATGCAGAGCTGGAAATGATATTAAGTACAGGTATGCCACAACACACACATACAGTACAAACACAAATAGCATGATCTCACTAGTAGTTTATTGCTATATTAATGAAACTCCTGAGAGGTTTTAATTTCATGTGTAAACACTTGCACTGTGGTGTTTTAGTGCTTACAAATGCTTACATTTCTGTTACAAAAGGTGATGAAAACACCCCTTTGCTCAAGGGATGCTTAGATAGTTGTGATTTATGATATTAGTGGACATAATGCCTGACTACACAAGTCTTTTTGTTTGTACAAAATGAAATGCGTTTGGAGATAAAAATGTACATGGGAGCAGTGTAATTAATTACTGTAATTTGAACCTTGCTACGTGTGCTTTTTTAATGTGACTTTCTCCTTGTAAGTCTACTTTGGCCAGTTCAAGAATAATTTATGCAATTTTATATGATTTATTTGAAATAATTAAAAGAGCCTCATCATGTCTATCCTTGTATTGTTTAACTGGAGTAATTGGGAGTAAAACTTCCCCAACACTGTAGAACCAGTGTAAAAGTCAAAGTAGGATGGTGTTGCCATCATTACTATAGTTAACACTGATTATTCTGATCTCTCTCGCTCTCTCAGATACGGACTCTGATGATTGACAGAGACCCTGGGCAGAAAACGATAGAACGCTTGTGAAATCTCAAGATGAGGTGTGTAGATCTTATATATGTGACCCTGGACCACAAAACCAGTCTTAAGTCACTGAGATATATTTGTAGCAATAGCCAAAAAAACATTGTATGGGTCAAAATTATCAATTTTCTTTTATACCAAAAATGATTATGACATTAAGTAAAGATCATGTACCATGAAGATACCATAAATATATCACAACATTTTTGATTAGTAATATGCATTGCTAAGAACTTCATTTGGACAACTTTAGATTTTTTTGCACCCTCAGATTCCAGATTTTCAAATAGTTATATCTTGGCCAAATATTGACTGATCCTAACAAACCATTAATCAATGATACGCTTATTTATTCAGCTTCCAGGTGATGTATACATCTCAATTTCTAGAAATTGACACTTAAGACTGTGGTCCAGGGTCACACATTTCTTCTTCTGCACCATATTCTTTTTCCTTCATTTTTTTTCACCTTTTATTCCAATATCAGAGATACATTGATCGAGGAATCAGGACGTACACATGGGCACCGGTTAACGGGACAGACTACAGGTTTGTTGCTTTACCTATGCAAAGTGTTTCATAACTTTCCTAAGTACTTGTATGTATAAAACACGTTGTCTTTTTCCTCTGTGTGTGGGTGTTCTGCAGCCTGGCCTTGGTTTTGCCTGAATACAGTCTGCATTACATCGAGGCAAACCTGGGGGACACTATAAAACAAGCCATGTGTGAGTACCGTCTGTTCGCCCAGAACACACCAAAACAGCTCCCCACGTTGAGCAAACACACTATCATTTACTAAAGATCAGATAGAGCTTTCAATATGCATAGCCATTGTTTTATGAAATAGTGGAGATCGCTCACACATATTTCTCATCGGCTCGCGAGAGAGGTCTGGCTGATTGTGTGTGTGTGACCTCGATTGTCAGGGCTGCTCTCTGTATTAAACTGAGGTCCAGCTGGTCTCCACCCATCCTGAGCAGTGTAGCCAGGCTTTTGATCTGACTCTCCCCAGCACACAGGGGCCCCGGCTGGGAAGAGAGACTGCGAACGCTCCCTCCCCTCTGGACATGTGCTGCTGAGCTCCAGATCTGCACACATACACAAACGCTCAGCTAATTTGGAGGAATATTCCAGGTTGAGCTCCGTCGATGGCATGTGGCTTGCTGTCAATTTAGCAAACTGAGTCGAAAATAATTTCGAATCGTATCTCGTTGCCCCATAAACTTCTATTTCCGTGGTAATTGACAGATGCTGTCGATAGAGCTTAACTTGTACTTAAGCCAGAACATTCTTTAAAGGAATAGTTCACCCAGAAATGAAAATTGTCGTTATTTTTCTGGATGTTTTATGTTGCTCCTTTTCAGATAATGAATGTTTATAGTACCTAAAACATCACTATATGATTATATGTAGTCTAAATGGCTCCTGTAGTATATAGAAGTCTTTTGAAGCTTTACTAACAGACCAAAGTCATTATAGGCATTTGAATCAGAGAGGTGAATTCGAGAACCAGATCAGTCTGATTTTAAACCGGTTCCTGAAAGAACCTGATCAAAAGAATGATTCTTTAAGGAATGAGAAAATGTCTCATTAAAAATGTCAGAATGTTCACTTCCTTATTCAAAGAAGATATACATTACCAGAGAAGCCTGCACACACACATTTATTCTCCATACAAATGTGCAAAATACTAAGTCTTTCTCTGATCTATCCTTTCTGCCTTTCCATCTTTAAATGGCACAGCACAATGGGGCAAGTACTATCTCTTTGTCTTTTACTGTCCCCTCACTGTCTGTTCTCCTGATTTGAGCTGTTTTATTAAAATGTATTTTGATGTTTTTATTTGCATTCATGTATGCATTATTTAAGTTACATTTTCTATGCCTAACTCATCCGTTCGTTTGAGTAGCCTATATTTTGTTATGCATGGTCTGTGTAACATTGGCTGATTATTAAACAGTGTTTGGTGCTTGTCTAAACATGCATGAAAAGATACAGTGCTCAGCGTAAATGAGTACACCCCCCTTTGAAAAGTAAAAATGTTAAACAATATCTCAATGAACACAAAACCCATTTCCAAAATGTTGACAAGACTAAGTTTAATATAACATCTGTTTAACTTATAACATGAAAGTAAGGTTAATAATATAACTTAGATTACACATTTTTCAGTTTTACTCAAATTAGGGTGATGCAAAAATAAATACACCCCACAACAAAAACTACTAAATCTGGTACTTTGTATGGCCTCCATGATTTTTAATGACAGCACCAAGTCTTCTAGGCATGGAATGAACAAACTGGCGACATTTTGCCGGATCTATCTTTTTCCATTCTTCAAGAATGACCTCTTTTAGAGATTGGATGCTGGATGGAGAGTGATGCTCAACTTGTCTCTTCAGAATTCCCCAAAGGTGTTCGATTGGGTTCAGATCAGGAGACATACTTGGCCACTGAATCACTTTTACCTTGTTCTTCTTCAGAAATCCAACAGTGGCCTTAGATGTGTTGGAATACATGTTGGAAAAGTGCACGACGACCAAGGGCACGGAGTGATGGTAGCATCTTCTCTTTCAGTATAGAGCAGTATATTTGTGAATTCATGATGCCATCAATGAAATGCAGCTCCCCGAAACCAGCAGCACTCATGCAGCCCCACATAAGGACACTGCCACCACCATGTTTCACTGTAGGCACCATGCATTTTCTTTGTATTCCTCACCTTTGCGACACCATACAGTTTTGAAGCCATCAGTTCCAAAAACATTTATCTTGGTCTCATCACTCCTGGGAGTATAGAGTCCCAGTAGTCTTCATCTTTGTCAGCATGGGCCCTGGCAAACTCTAGGTGGGCTTTTTTGTGCCTGGGCTTTAGGAGAGGCTTCTTTCGTGGACGGCACCCAATGCATGCCATTCCTCTGCAGTGTACGCCGTATTGTGTCACGGGAAATAGTCACCCCAGTTTGGCTTTCTACTTCTTTAGATAACTGCAGTGAACTTGCATGTCGATTTTCTTCAACATCAGAAGACGCTCCTGACGAGGTGTTAACTTCCGTGGACGACCTGGACGTCTCTGTGAGATGGTTGCAGTTCCATCTTTTTTAAATGTTTGTACCACTTTTGCTACAGTATTCTGACTGATAAGTAAAGCTTTGCTGATCTTCTTGTAGCCTTCACCTTTCTCGTGTAAAGAAATTATTTTCTTTCTCAGGTCTTGTGACATTTCTCTTCCATGTGGTGCCATTGCTGACAGCATGAAATGGGAAGGGGTTTTCTTTAAGTAATACCCTTTTATAGTCAACTGTCACCTGTGTAATGAATAATGTAATAGTGTAATGAACCTGTGGTTGAATTCTTGTTAAATTAGACATTTGTAGTCTAAAATTTTGCTTCGCTCCAGAGACTTTCAGTGGGGTTAATCGACTTTACAGCACAGTTATTTTCAGATAATTTTAAGTATTTCTTAAAAAAAAACTATTTAGTATTTCTGTGTATTTCCATCCTTTTTATTCATTGTTTTGTATTTCTCTTTAACTGAAAAAGTTTACATTTATTGCATTTATTTAAAAAAACGAAATTATTTAAACTTATTTAAATGTATTTTTATTTCAAATTTAGTTTTAGTAATTTTACTACTTTTAATTATTTCAGTTAGCAAAGGAAGTATTTCCCATATATATATATATATGTATATTCAGCTTTATTCTAATCACCAAAAACCGAAAACTCTTTCAATGTGTGTTTGAGATAATTATAAGCCTAATTGCTTTGAAAAGTAATAGCACACCTCTCCACAACAAGCCACACTATTTGTTGTATCATTCAGGCCCGTAGCGTGAAGGCTTGTGAGATGAACTATGAGTTTTATTCTTCCAACACTCCGCAGAGGCCATGCAGAAGGATCATACTAGAATGCAGAGCTCTGAGCCAGAAACATTTCCTGCTTCTCACTGTTCATCAACATAATTATTTTAGCATAACGATGCTTTGTAAGATCACATAGCTTTAACTTGAGTCATACTAGTACTAGCAACAAAGCCAACAAAGGGAATTTTAGCTTGTAAAACAATGAGTAAAGGAGGGTTTGAAGCCTGGAAGGGCCACATAAGGTCATATTGTGGCTTGTAAGCAGTAACAATCAGCTACTTGAGGAAACTCTCACTGCACAAGTGGTCACAGGAGTTTGATGTTTTGTATGCCAGTTATAATTGTGCGCCTAATTTATTATGTGCGAGCGTATTTGGGTGTGTGTTAATGTGCTAAAACGGATATTTCTGTATCCTGGCGTGTGCTACTGCAGATATGTGTGAGATGTGGTATCTGTTTCTCTTTCTTCCTCCTCTTATTCCCTCTCTCTCAATTTCTTGTCGTAAAGGATCCTGACATAGGTTTATGGGCTCGTGAAGAGGCAGGTCCATATGGTTATTGAGAAAGGAGAAAGGCAGCGGCGCAGGGGTCAGGTTTTGCGGTGGTCTTCAGAGTGCTCCTGGATACCTTATGAGCCCGACTTTGCACTCTGGGAGCTCCACAGGGCTTGTATGACCAAAGCCGAAAGCGGAATGTAAACTTCAGAAAGACAGAGCTAGAGAAGTGTGGCTTTTGGGAGCCATGTAGAGCAAATAATGAGAAGAACAGGTGAATGTGAAGTTGTCTCGAAGGATGTGTCCTTACGGCTGGTCGTAACCGCAAACTGTGATGATGGACTCGGGCGCTTGGACCTGGCATACTATGAACTTGACTGGATCTTAGAAGTTGTGGATTTTTCTGCTTGATTATCCTCACATGTGTGTGTCACCAAGTACTCAACACTGTAAAAAAAAGCCTGTTCACACCAAGGACGATAACTATTACGATAACGAAATATATAGTTTTAAATGTAGAATAATAGTGGAATTAACACCCTAACTATAACGATAATGACGCAGAGAAACGATATAGTTGGAATCACTTTCACAACGATTTTTTTCCATCTGATGAACGATAAAAAACATTGACAGCCAATCAGAATCCATCCTGCTTTAAAGTGGTCATTGGATGCCCATTTTACACAAGTTGATATGATTCTTTAGGGTCTTAATGAAAAGTCTATAGCATCCTTTGGTAAAAATGTCTCAATGGTAGTGTAAAAAACTCCTTTACCCTGTCAAAATCAGCTCTTTTTTTAGCACGCTGTTCTAGTTCATGTTGCTTTAAATCCTAGTGAGCTCTGCTGACCCCACCCCTTTCTTCCGTGGAGTGACGTGCAGACCATAGATGTGTGTAAATTCCCTATTCGACCACTCCAGATAAGTTGACGCGTCAGCCATCTCGCATTCACCATAATAATCAATGAATATTCAAAGATCTAAAAGCATATAACTTGCTGTTGTGGACGGACAGTCAATGCGCTCAACGATTCACAGACCGTTCCAAAAATTGCGGATGGCTTGCATTTCACAGCCCATAGAAACAGTCCATAATGAGGCATCTACGTATATATATATATATATATATCTATGGAGCATACTAAACTTCAGCCGCGAAACTGGCTAACTAGCACATTATTAAGAAAAGCGATTTGCAAAGACTCATAAAAACCCTTATACTCCTTTATTCTGTAGATAAAGCTGGATCACGAATGATTCGCGTGAACATAGATGCATTTAGGCAGATCGGGATTGGCGCATTCCCTACAAAATGAAAGTAACGATAATCCTCTGCCTCTTCAGCAGCTCAGATGTCGGGAGTAAATGACGACTGCTATATTCATTATTACATCCAGCAACAAAATGCCTCAATCGCTTAATCTGAGACATCTTGTCTTCCCCTGCACCGGAGGCAGACAGCTCTCAGCTCACTCAGGGCGGGTCTAAGGTAAGACGGCCTTGTCAATCAACTATCGTGGGAGGGGCCTGTACAAAACTATGTCATTCTGACAGGAGTCTCAGAACAGCCCGATTTAAGAAAGGCGATTTTTTTTTTTTAATTAGGGATTTAAAAAAGAAAACACTGGGTGGATTTGTATCATTATAGAATGGATGTGTACACACACTTACAACACACATTTATGTTCAAAATACTTGTGAAGTGAATTTAGCATCTGATGACCCCTTTAAAGAGTGCAAACATTTAAAGTGACAAGACTATGTAACAGCAGTGTGTGCTTATAATAAACAGAACATTATCATCTGTTGGTGTGGACACTAATATAGTTATCGTTATAGTTATCTTTAGATTTATCGTATTTATAATGTGACTGGCCTTTTCATAGAGCTACAAGACAAAATGTATTTTCTTGTTTTAAGGAAAACCTCACCACATTTTCCAGAAAACAAGACTTAGGGCCAGATTTACTAACAGCTTGCACCAACGCACACCATCTTTTGGCATTAAAATACTGCTGTCAGGATTTACTAAAGACGTGCAGTGAAGAATTAGTGCTGAAAAGGCGTGGACACGGTTATTTTTGCACCTGAACTTATTGAATATGTTGGAGTTTCCCTTTCAGACGCAAAATTAAGGGGAGGAGAGTATTAAAATGAATCCCGCAACGTGATTTACTAACGCTTGAGATCGTCAAATTACTTGTATTTGCGCCATTATTTAACACCAGAAAAGCATGTCTTAATGCAAGCGGTAATTCTCGCAGCTCTTGGTAGATTGCTCTGGTCATTATAGAATTGATCTGGCTGTGTCCGTGTTCTTTAATGTGCACATTGTCAGTAAATCACCTGCAGAATTTTCCCCGCCCATCTGCGCTTTTATGGAATTGCGCTCTAACTCTATTTTTCCCTTTTTAGTAAATCTGGCCCTTAATATCTTCTCAAGTAAATGCATGTTCAATTAAGAATGTTTTGATGTTTGAATTGAAAAACAAGGCAAAAATACTGAGAAAGAAAATAATTTGTTGCAGAGAAATGTTTTTGTTTGAGAGATGCTGAGAGCATTAGTTTGAGAAGAAAAGAATCCGACATGGTGCTAATTATATTGATGGCAAATTCAGAGCAGATGTGTAGCCATTAACTCATTGACACGTTTGACAGAAGCTTCAAACACCCATTTGCACACAAACAAAGGTCTAACACCACCCTGTTTTGGCATGCACAGACACACAGACCGTATCACGTTGGCCTCCCTGACTTTTATCAGCTGGTGATGGCTGTGTCATGGTTTTTCTGACCAGAAGCTCTGCTAATGGCAATAACGATCAGAGCTAATGAGGGACTATGTATAGACGTCAAGGCCGCTGATTATGCTTGATTGTATTTGCACCCCCCCATGCTGCTAGTCAGATCTATTTTAGTACTTTTAATACTATTTTAGTATTATTTATATTCTGTTACATTTACTAATATTTAGAAATTTTTGTATATATATTTCCAGTTTTCATTGTATTATATATTTGAGTAATTAAGAACTACAACTTAAAATTGTTTCTTTATTTGTTTTTATTTATCTTTAAATGTGTCTTTGTTTATATTTATATATATATAAATATAAACAAAGACACATTTAAAGACAAATAAAGAAACAATTTTAAGTTGTAGTTCTTAATTTTAAAAAAGTTGAATTACAAAAAAACAATAACAATACTGGTGATAACTCAACAATGAAACACAGTAACCATCCTAACAGATTCCACAGATTCTGTGCAATGGCTTCCAAATTTAGGATTTCTGTTTTTAATTATACCATGTTCCTTATTTAAAACACATTTTAAAATAAATGTTTGCATTTTTAAGAAGTTTTGAGGGATGCCTGTCCATGCAAATATTTTAAACACATATTTATGCAGTTGCAAGGGTATTGTATGTGAGTGTTAAGGCATTGATAGTTTTATAGTATTTTATAGTATGGGTGGTTACGGAGTAGCCCAAGTCAAGATTGCCCACCGTCTAGAATCTGATATTCTGGTCTCTAGATATGGCTGTGGTCCCTCTTTCAGTCAGTGAAATTGTTTTGGCCTTTTGTCATCTGCCAAGTGAACACCTTTAGTCAGATCACTTAGTAATATGGTAAAAAAAGAATCGTAATACCACCAAAGTTGAATACTAAAGTTTTAAACTCCCAAGCATAGCCTTCAAGGGCATCACTTAAAAATATAAAACAAGGTTCTTCAAATCTGGCCCTGGAGGTCCGCTGTCCCGCAGAGTTTAGCTCTAACCCTGATCAACATCACCTGCCTGTAATAACTCTCTTGTAAAGCTGAAGAACTTGATTTGCTTGCTCTGGTGTGCTTGATTAGGATTGAATTTAAACTCTACAAGAAAATGGACCTCCAGGACCAGATTTGATGAACCCTGAAAAAATAAAACATGAATATTTCTGGCTCTAAATTCAAAGCGGTTTTAAATTAGCCAATAAATGCACACCTTAATACACCAGTAAATTCAGCAACGCATGGCGTCTCATGGCTTTAGTAAAAATATGTAAATTGGATCTAGCACTATTTTATACCTTTTGGTTCTCTATCGATTAATCTTTTATTAGATTTTGCAAGCAATTGCCTCAGCCAAGAACACAATGTTGTGCATGCACAGCAAGCCATCAGTTCTCAACAATATATTAAGACCAACTGTTTTGTTGAGTTCTTTTGTTTATCACAGTTGATTTTCATTGTTCCAACATAAAAATGAGGGTTAATCCTTTGTTTGGCTTGGTGAAAGTTTCCAGGCAAAGCAACTTCTCCTGTATTATGAGATGGTCTGGTCTGTTTTGATCTACTAGCTCACATCAATGGCTGATTGCGTTGTACGTTTGATGTACAAAGAGAGCTCGATGTGACTTCACCAAACACTGGCTGACCTTTTTTCTTGCTGATCGTGAATACCACATGCCAATTTGTTCAACTATCATGCCATTTGATGTTTTCATCAAGCGTCAGAATTATTTTACCATGCCTGCCAAGCTCTCCGCTCACTCCTCTCGTAACTCTCTGTGTTGAGTAGAAAGGACTGTCTGCATCCATTTCTTCACGTCTGTAATCTCAAACTCACGTCTTTGTTGTGTGTCCAGACTTTTGCTTAATCTGAAACCGCCATCGTCTCCATGTGCATGTTTTATATGAAATGCCGTCTTCAGAGTATCCGGTTTACAATTTTGGATGTCTTTTGGGACTGTGATGGACTGTGGTAACTTTGTCTTTCTCTTTGTCTTCTGATTGGTTGGATTTTCACCACAGGGAACAAGGGCAAGTACTGCACCCTTCTCTTCTCAGACCTTCGTGTTTATTTCATTCATCAGTTGTTGTATCATTTATTTTCGGTGTCATTTGCATGCATCTATTTTTGTTCTTTTTTCCCAGAGCAGTCAGGTCACATCTGTGTATGTGTATTTTATTAAAATTATCTTTCTCTTCTCCCGAGTGCATTTCGTATCACATAATTTTTTTTAGAATCTATAATCATTCATTCTGCACGCTGTTAATTCCAGTTTGTTTACATGCCAACTTCTCCTGTCAAATCAGCTGAAATGGGGTTTTCAATGGCCAATGCTGATACCAATAACTAGAGATTAGTGTGGCTGCTAAAATGCTGATATATGTTATATCCCTGTTGACAAAAATCATCTTAAACCAGCCTAAAATAATTTGATGGTCTCCAATGCTGGTCTATTGACTGGTTTTAGAGGGTTTTTGGGCTGTGGATAACAGCTAGACCAGCTTGGCAAGGCTGTAAGACCATCTTAAACCAGTTTAGGCTGGTTTTGTGCTTTTTTTCAGCAGGGAAAGACTACTACAATTGATTTAACATGCCAGTTTATTTTGTAAAACGTGTTGTGTTTTTCAATGGCCAATGCTGATACCAATAACTAAAGATCGGCATGGTTGCTACAATGATGGTTTGATATTCCTTTTGAAAAAAAAAATAGCATCTTAAACCAGCCTAAAATTATTTGATGGTCTCCCATGCTGGTCTATTGACTGGTTTTAGAGAGTTTTGGGCTGTGGATACCAGTTAAACCAGCTGAAGACCAGCTTGGCAAGGCTGCAAGACCCTCTTAAACTAGTTTAAGCTGGTTTTAGGCATGTTTTTACAGCAGGGATAGACTCATGCATTTGATTTAAAGCAGTTGGGATATATACAATCAAATAACATTTTGTTAAGCCACATTTACCAGTATTCCACCTTGACAGTTACCATATATACCAGTCTAATCTCAGAATTGCTAAATATTGACAATATTGACAACTATATTGATATATAGTTTAAAAAAAATCAATATGCTGTCTAAACACATTTAAATCTCTCCCTCTCTCTGTAGTCTTTGAAACCATGCAGCAGGAGAAATTTGAGGAATATGGGTACACCTTTATTGCACCCAGGTAACACACACACACACACACAGAGCAGAAACCGCAGACTTCCCACAGGGTTTATTCATGACAGGTTTATGTAGACTGTATCTAGACTCTATTGGTCTTTGTAGGCCTATAAATTCACACCTTCAGACCCAACCTTCACTCCCCTTAACAATGGATCCCACAGACACGGCAGCAGAAATGTTTGGTGAAAACGTCATACTACTTGAGTACGCAGGCCTCACTGTGGTCATCAAACTGATTGTGTGTTTTTCTGTGATTAAACACTCATAATGTTTTTCAGGGAATACTGCAAGGACCTCAAAGTCTCATCCAACAACACCCAGTTTCTGATGGACTTCAATGAGTATATTGATAGGAAAACTCCAAATGATCCTCTGTGTGAGTGCAAACCTGAACACATTTATCCATCGTAAAGTGTGAGCTCTGTCCCACAATGCATAAGCTAAACTTGACATTCCTTTTCTTGTGTTATGACTATAAGCTGTGCTTGCTTATTTAAGTATTTATTAGTGCTTGTTAATTGATTTAAAAATAGCTAATCACATTTGTTTCCGAAATGAATCACAAATAATTGTGATTAATCCCACCTAACATTAAAGTTTTTAAACATACTATTATATTGCAATAATTTCATATTCAATCTTTAAATTAATATAGAAACAACATAAAGATGGTATATTTTTAATATTTGTTTAAAATAATCATTTTTAGTTGCCTGAAGGTGAGCGTCACTGATACTAATTCTATAGATGGCTCTATGAAATAGTCCCCCCGTAACAAGTACCCTCAAACGAAATCAAAAACACCCTCAGTTATTCCACTCTCAGTTATGCTACGACATTCTAATTTATTGAGATGCACCTGTATGTTGATTTCTTGAGCCTAACAGTAGCCTAAATCTGAGGTGTTTAAGATAGAGTCCACTTACCGCTTAAATTGCCGGAGTTTTTGTTCAGGTGTTCAGGCGTACGAATCACATCATTAAGTATACACTGTTAATAAGAGATTCACTGTGCAGCATATAGAGAACTTGATGAATGACAGCCTTTTAGTGATTAGAAAGAGAACCGTGCTAGCCGTGCTAATGCACGGATTGAATATAATGTTACACATCAGACTTTCCCCGAACCATTAACTTAAACGTTCATGTAAGACAACATTATGCATGTGTGAAACTTGCCAAGCCATATTTCGCAATAATATACTTTATAGAGAGATTGCGCACTCTAGGAAAGGCACATCTTATGCAAGCGCTTTGTGATTGTCAGTCAGTGGTGCGATCCTTTTGTTTTCATCAGCATGGGTTTAAAAATCACATTTCACTGGTGCGGACTCATGTCATGGAGAATTCAATATAAATATTCACAATGCTGGAATGCTGTGCTTTGCAACAATAGATGTACTCGTAGTGAGCAGCAGCAGTCATCCAGAAGTGAGCAGAGAAAAATATATCAGAAAACGTATAAATTAAGTTTATTGTAGACGTTTAATTACTATTTGGAGCATTGGGATCGCTAGAAAAGGGTTTAATACACAGGGTATATACACAGTGTGTAGCACAGAAAGCAAGTATTCAAAATGAAGGTCAAATTTAAATGGACATACCCGCAGTGAACTCTCTTTTGTGTATAGTTAAATGTTCAGGTGTTTTATGTTAGTCGTTTTTGCAGTGATATTAAACATACTGTAATCAAACCAACTGGACATCAAAGTTTCATATACTTTTTCAGCCCCTTGTATAACACCACTTTTTGCAAACACAAACCACTGTGGTTGTTTTTGAAAACATGATGTAGTGATATCAGAGGTGAGAGGGCTCAGATTACTCTCTTTTAGTGGCTGAGTCAGGTTGATTCCCGCTCAAATGATGTCAGCGTGTGTGGCGGTCCTGCCGTCTGTGAAGGTGACCCCTGCCAGCGCTCTGTTTAATCACACTATAATTGATTAGTCTGCTCTGTAATGACTCCAGCACTGTCATCCTAATGTTCTACACAATCATGACTCACTTTTTTCAGTAAAGAGATGCTATCGCTACAGCACTCATGCACGAACACACCCAAAGATCTTTTGCTTAATAGGCATTATTTTTCTCCTGAGAAGGAAGGTTTGTGTATGTGTGTGTATATATATATACATACATATATATATATATATATATATATATATATATATATATATACACCATACACATATATACACACACATACACATATATATATATATATATATATATATATATACACATACATATATATATATATATATATATATGTATGTATGTATGTATATATATATATATATGTATGTGTATATGTATGTGTCTATATATGTGTATGTGTGTGTATATGTGTATATATATATATCTATATATATATATATATGTATATATGTGTATGTGTGTGCTATATGTGTATGTGTGTGTATATATATCTATATACTATGTGTATCTGTATATATATATATATATGTGTATATGTATGTGTGTACTCTCTATCCTCTCTAATACTATATATATATATATATATATTAGTGGTGGGCCGTTATCGGCGTTAACGCGAGACTCTTATCGGGCGATAAAAAAAATATCGCCGTTAATCTATTCTCAAAGTTGGGTTGGGAGCTGGGTCTATACTACGCAAGCTATGATGACTTTCACCCTGATATTTTAGCGCGGATGTATACCTAGCCGAATTGCACTGTAGGGGGCGAGAACGAGTCTTCGAACTAGAGGCTCGCAGTCCGTGATGGACAGATTGTTAACGGTCTGGTCTATGTGGTAATACAATCGGGCAGGACATCCAAACGCTCACCTATCATTCATTCATTCATTCATCAACCTCAAATATGGCTTTTCATCTGAAAGATGTATGTACAGCTTTCCTGTAGCTCAACTGGTAGAGCATGGCACTAGCAACGCCAAGATCATGGGTTCGATTCCCAGGGAAAGCAAGAGCTGATAAATGTAGAAACTGTAACTTGAATGCAATGTAAGTCGCTTTGGATAAAAGCGTCTGCTAAATGCATAAATGTAAATGTAAATGTATGTAGTAGCAACTTTACATGGCGGCTCAATATGATGTTAACCTAGAGAAATGTGCGCTATTGAAATGTTTGTGTGGAAGCGCGTTTGCTGCAGGACAGGCTCCGGTGCGCTCACTTGCTCTTAAAATCTCCGTCATTTTGGTCATACAGATAAAAGTAGCCTAATACATCTTTCGAATCTGTAAAGACTCTACGTTTATTTGTGTGCACTCAGAATAACAACGAAACGTTGCGCTTTTAAGCAAACAGGATGCGCTTTAGGTCTCATGTGAACTTGAGCTAGAAACTCCATCTTTGAAAAATATATCTATAGAGAGTGAAATGTCTAAAAAAATAAAAATAGAAGACGTGTGTGTTAGCATGGATGATTTACATGAAATTTAATCTGTGCAACACTGTGCATAAGATGGCTTTCAGTTCAATATAATAACAAAAAACGACATTTGGGGTTTTTATTCAACTAATAAGGTGGGCACGCTGTGATCTGTACTATATTTTTACTGTAATTGACAGTTATCAAAAAAAACAACAACACGGGAGTGGGAGGTAATGGGAGTCATTCTTCCGGGAGTGGAACGGGATTTTCCTCCAGTTTTTTCGTGGGATTTGGACGGGAAGAGATTAAAGTTTGTGATGCATTTTGGAAACAGGAGATGAGCCCCTGGTCTAATGCGCCACCTGGCTTGAGAAACCCGTTCTCAAAGACTTACTTTTAGTCATTATTTGGGTAGCACACATATTCTGAATGCCTTCGGCAGAATTCAAATGAGCCATTTTAATCTAGATTAATCTAGATTAATTCCAAAATTAATCTATGCCCACCTCTAATATATATATATGTGTATATATATATGTATGTGTATATATGTATGTGTATATATATATATATATATGTATATATATATATGTATGTGTGTGTATATGTATATATGTGAAGAGTCCTTTTGCAAAAACCAATAACGATACTATTTAATATCAATCAAACTGCTTTGGCTTTTATCGTTTTTTGCAAATTAACTCTTCATATGTATATGTATATATGTGTAGAATTATGATTAGCAACAAACAAATATATTCACCAGACTATCAAACAATTTCTGTTTTCAGTTTTCTGGTTCTAATTTTTCATTCACACAGTTTTGTGTAAATGATTGTCACAACCATGAAGCTTTCTTCAGTTTTGCTGTTAGTTTCCACATTCTGGGTCGACAGGGTGTGGAGTTTGAACATGGGAAAATCCTGTTTTCCATGACATAATCCAAAACTATCAACTATAAAGATTTCCTTTCTCTTTGTCTTTATTGTTCAGGTAATCTCACTCTTGTAAACCGGTTGCTGCTGGACGCCGGTCTCACGGCAGAACTTGTCAGTGTCTGGAAGGATCAGAATGTGTAAGTTTAGAGCAAAATACACACATGGTGCAACATAAAACACTCATCTATGTCTGTGTGAAATGTCTCGGGTTTTC
>QVTF01008955.1:0-23391 GCA_003573665.1 Oxygymnocypris stewartii | reverse complement strand
AATGGTTAGTTTGCTAGTTTACAAGTGTTTTTACTTTTAGAAATACTGTCAGTTAACAAACAGAAACATACAAGTTAGTGCCCTTCAGAAATATACTCTGTTAGCATGAGGAAATATGGGTTAATGGTTAGTTTGCTAGTTTAGGTCAGTTTCCTTTAGCATACGCCAACAGTTAAAATGGCTAGTTTATGAGTCAGTTTCCTTTAGAAAGACTGTAGTTAGCATACGCCAACAGTTAAAATGGCTAGTTTATGAGTCAGTTTCCTTTAGAAATACTGTAGTTAGCATACGCCAACAGTTAAAATGGCTAGTTTATGAGTCAGTTTCCTTTAGAAATACTGTAGTTAGCATACGCCAACAGTTAAAATGGCTAGTTTATGAGTCAGTTTCCTTTAGAAATACTGTAGTTAGCATACGCCAACAGTTAAAATGGCTAGCTTTCAAGTCAGTTTCCTTTAGAAATACTGTAGTTAGCATACGCCAACAGTTAAAATGGCTAGTTTATGAGTCAGTTTCCTTTAGAAATACTGTAGTTAGCATACGCCAACAGTTAAAATGGCTAGTTTATGAGTCAGTTTCCTTTAGAAATACTGTAGTTAGCATACGCCAACAGTTAAAATGGCTAGTTTATGAGTCAGTTTCCTTTAGAAATACTGTAGTTAGCATACGCCAACAGTTAAAATGGCTAGCTTTCAAGTGAGTTTCCTTTAGAAAGACTGTAGTTAGCATACGCCAACAGTTAAAAGGCTAGTTTATGAGTCAGTTTCCTTTAGAAAGACTGTAGTTAGCATACGCCAACAGTTAAAATGGCTAGTTTATGAGTCAGTTTCCTTTAGAAATACTGTAGTTAGCATACGCCAACAGTTAAAATGGCTAGTTTATGAGTCAGTTTCCTTTAAATACTGTAGTTAGCATACGCCAACAGTTAAAATGGCTAGTTTATGAGTCAGTTTCCTTTAGAAATACTGTAGTTAGCATACGCCAACAGTTAAAATGGCTAGCTTTCAAGTCAGTTTCCTTTAGAAATACTGCCGCTTAGTATACAGAAACACAAGTTGGTTAAAAAAGCTACTTGTTTACATGGTTTTTTGTTTAGAATCACTGTTGGTTAGCATACAGAAACACTGGCTAACGGTTAAAATAGGTAGTTTACGACTCAATTTCCTTTACAAATACATGAAACATAGGTTAAAATGGCTAGTTCATTAGTTTCCAAGTCAGTTTCCTTTCGAAATAGAGCCGTTAGCATAAAGAAAAACTGGCTAACGGTTAAAATAGGTAGTTTACGACTCAATTTCTTTTACAAATACATGAAACATAGGTTAAAATGGCTAGTTCATTAGTTTCCAAGTCAGTTTCCTTTCGAAATAGAGCCGTTAGCATAAAGAAAAACTGGCTAACGGTTAAAATAGGTAGTTTACGACTCAATTTCTTTTACAAATACATGAAACATAGGTTAAAATGGCTAGTTCATTAGTTTCCTTTCGAAATACAGCCGTTAGCATACAGAAACACAGGGTAAATGTTAAAGTGCTAGTTTGCTAGTTTAAAAGTGTGTTTCCTTTTAGAAATACTATTGTTAGCAAATGGCCAGTTTGCTAGTTTACAAGTCAACTAATGGTTAAAAAGTGTCTTATTTGCCTGTTTACATGTTTTCTGTAGAATTCCTGTCGCTTAGTTTACAGAAACAGGTTAACGGCTAAAATAGTAAGTTTGTGAATCATATTTTTGAGTGTAAACACACTATAATGGACGATAATGAAAACACATGTCTGTTTCATTTAGAAACTCTGTCTGTTAGCGTACAAAAACATACGCTAACAAGTGACATGGCTAGTTAGCAAGTTTACAAGGTGAACGCTCACTATTATGGACAATAATGAAAACACTTTATTTTACAAATACTATCTATTAGCATACAGATAACCTTTTAAATACGTAGCATGTGTTTGTGTATATGCTAGTTTATAAGGCAAATGAGTAGTTATAGTATTTGAATGTAGCAAAAACATTTCTGCCCTATCTGTACATGGCAGAAATCATAAGAGTTGTATCCGTACTTAACTATACATACTCAGTTTGACAGTGCCTGAGCAAACTTTTATATTAGCGTCTTGTTTCATATTTTAGCTCGCGCTCACATTCAAGGCTTTCCGTTGACCTCCTCATCGCTTTGTGTCTGCTTCTAATATTCCTCCTCTTTAAGCTTTGTCTCTTTGACATGTAATAAATTAGCGCGCGTCTTAGCTCTGCACTTTTGGGTGACTCGCGCGCGTTACGCCCAGGCGAGTATTGGCTTTCTGACCCTGGATTATCTTCTGGTTATTATTGGCACGTCCTCACTCGGTCTCTCATTCCATAATCACACCTCAAGACTCCCCAACCTGAACGCTAGCAAGAAACCTTATTAACATCTTCTCACAGTCAATTAACCCGTCACATGTGACTAGCCACCTTTACCCACAATGCAGTGCTGCGGTCTAATAATAAACCGCTTACTCCTGAGCAGAAGTTGCTGTTAAATCTGTGAAGACACTTGGGAGAATATTGTGACATGTTTTTGATGCGCCTCATCCACTTACTACTTCCCTCCAATTTCTTGCGCTAGTTTCTTTGCTATAGTTCCTCCACGTTGTTTTTAGAGATGCTAGCTTCATGATTGGCTGATGGAAAGAGGTGAATGTGGCTGGATGAGCTCTACAAACCTCCAATAGTGATGGGACATCTCTCTTCACTCAGCACCTGTGATATCATCGTTAAAAACTGCTCGCTAATGCTAACAGACCGTCTTTGATTGATGTGAATCGTTCTGTGAATAAGTGGTGGGAAAAATCTGGGACAATTTTTTCAAGAAAATACATTTGTATTAATTTTAAACCTATTTTCAACCAAAATGTTTATGCATGTTGTGATAACATAAATGATACATTTATAGGACATTGCTATTTTTATTAGCAAATAACAGCCATGATACGCTCGTGGAATGATTTATTTACGTTACTCATCTAGGAGAGACAAAAGATTAAACCAGTCTACGGTGGCTTGCTGGCCTATGCTGGTTTAACTAGGTCTGCTTAGTATCTAGGCTGGTTTTTATCTGGCGTATTGGTGCATTGTGGTCCTTTTTACAGAATGCAATGTTAGTTATGTTGTAGTACGCCGTTGTATAAATTTAAGAAACCGCACCAAATTAAAAACAAAATTTGAGATATTTTAAACAAATATTATGCTACTAAAGGTTCAAGGTTCAAGGTTTCTTTATTTGTCACATGATAAATTATACAGGGTATAATCAAAAGTGAAATGTAGGTCAAATCAGGTCCGCTCAGTGGACAGTGCAAAGAATACAAATAAAATAAAAAATAAAATCAAAATTAAATTATATAAAGTAACACCACACAAGAGTATATATATATATAGGTAAAAAAAAGAAATAAGAAGTAAAATGTGCAATAGAATAAAGAAAAGTGCAAAACATTAAAACACTAAGATGTGCAAAACAAATTGGATGTGCAAAAACAGTATATGGGACTTAATAAATATTAGTATAAACAGGAGGGATGAGAGGGATGTGCAACGGGTTGTATTGGGTATGCACACATAGCAGCAATATGGATGATGAGAATATGAATGTTTTTGTTATTTTTTTTTACAGATAATAATGAGTCTTGTGAAAGTTTATGGAACTGAGTTTGTGTTAAGGAGCCTGATGGCCTGAGGGAAGAAGCTCTTCCTCAGTCTCTCTGTCTTTGCCATCAAGCTCCTGTAGCGCCTGCCAGATGGCAGTAAACGGAAAAGATGGTTACCGGGGTGGTTTGAGTCTTTGGTGATTTTAGCAGCTCTGCTTCTGCAGCGTTTGAGGTAGATGCCCTGCAGAGAGGGGAGTGTAGATCCTGAGATGCGCTCAGCTAAGCGCACGACTCTCTGCAGAGCTTTGCAGTCCTGGTTTGTGGCATTATTATACCACACTGAGATGCACTGAGTCAGAACACTTTCTATGGCCCCTGAATAGAAAGTTTTCAGGATAGCTGGTGAGACCCTGAATTTCCTCAGCTGTCGCAGATGGTACAGCCTTTGCCTGGCTTTCTTAACCTAAAATATAACATTGTGGAAATGTTGTAAAATCTTAGAAAGTGTGACTTTTTTAATAGAACACATTTTTGTTAGTGCAATGGTTTTGTTTCCCTGCTCAAAGCATTTTAAACCAGTCTGAGGTGGTTTGCTGGCCTATGCTGATTTAAGCTGGTCTAGCTTGTATCCAGGCTTGTTTTTAGCTGGCTCGTTAGTGCATTGATATCATTTTGACAACCTAACTGCAACCAAAATGCAATGTTGTGTTGCAGTATAGTGTTGTAAAACATTGAAATGTTAATGTAAACATATAAAGTACTTTTCAAATGTTTTTAAATACATATTTCAATATTATGTCCAACATTAAAATGCATTGGAAACAAAATCATTTGTTTTTAACCCTCTTAGTTTGCTAGACTTGGCTGGTTTAAGCTGGTCTAAGCTGGTCTAGCTAGCTTGTTTTTAGCTCATTGGTGTATTGTGATCATTTTGATAACCTGCAATCAAAAATATTTTAGATCATATTATTATTATAAAAAAAAAATTCAATACATTCAAATTTTGTAAAAAAAAGTAAAAAAACAGTTTTTAAGCAAATGTTTCAATATAACCTAAATAAAATGTTTCAGAAATATTCTGATTTATTTACTTATTCATTTTTGGTTTTATTACCAAATAACATCCTTGCAACATTTGTGGAGCGTTTTATGTTTCCAATTAAAAACTTTTTTTTTAAACCAGTCTAAGGTGTTTGATGGCCGTTGTTTGTTTAAGCTGGTCTTGCTCTTCTTTGCCTGACTCATTGGCACATTGTGGTCATTTTGACAACATAACCTAAACCAAAATGCAATTTTGGAGTACGGCATTGTAGAAACGTCTAAGAACATTTCTCGAAACCAAACCAAATGTCAAATATAATTACATAAAATATATGTGTGTGTGTGTGTGTGTGTGTGTGTGGTGTATATATATGTGTATATATATATATGTATATGTGTGTGTGTGTGTGTGTGTATATATGTGTGTGTATATATATATATTATATAATCTATATATATATATGTGTGTGTGTGTGTGTGTGTGTGTGTGTGTGTGTTGTTTGTGTTGTGTGTATATGTGTGTGTGTGTATATGTGTGTGTGTGTATAGTGTGTGTGTGTATATATATATATATATGTATATGTGTATGTGTGTGTGTTTTTATATACACCAAATAAAATATTTTGGAAATGTTTTTTTTTTTTTTTTTTTTACTGAACTTCTTGTTTAGATTCCGCAACTGGAAAAAAATCAGTTTAAACCAATTTATTGTTTTAAATCCTTTTCTAGTTTACGCTGGTATTTATCTGGCTCATTTGTGATGCTTTTGACAACCTAAGCTTAACCAAACTGTGACATGTTCAGCAACGCCTTCACACACAAACGATGACGGGAAACCTGTTGTTGAGGTAATTAAGCGTGATCTTAGAGTAGTGTCACTGCTGAGAACCGACATACGCTTTCTTCTGTTTGGTTTGTCCTTAAATTGGCTATTCTCTGCATTTCGCTCTGATGAACGGGCTTTTATCTTCCTCCGATGAGCGCAGGCCCCTGACATCTCTCCATTGGGCTTTTCCTTGCAGATTTATTCCTAGGATTGATTGAGGGTGTTCAAAGAAGTAGTTCTCTTGAAAGCAAGTCCTTGTGTTTAGACGGCATGGACCGCTCAGTCACACTACACAATCGGAAAACACTCCAGTTAATTCTGCCATTGACAAAGCCATCGCCCGGGCCTTGCGGTAATGATATGGCAGTAAACATACACTAATCAATGGCCTCCATTCAGCCGACTGCTGGTGGACCGCCACTTTTGAGTCATGTGACAATCTGCAGACTCATTGTTCATCTTCTGAGCTGATTTGACTCTTTTTAGCAGCATTGAAAACACACGTACAATGGCTTTTAAGCTTAGAAGCAACTTATAAGTGCTATTAAAGTAGTCCTTAAGTCTTCTGAAGTCACTTGAAATGAACATATATGTAAAGTATTTTCTGATAATATTCCATTTTGGTCTAGTTTTGTAAGTTTTTAATAATCCAAATACATGATTGGTGCTCAAATATTGCAGACATTGGATGCTATGTGGGCCTGAGCATCAGTTAAACTGTGTTTTTTTCTGATCTACTGACAGAGCACTTGTTGTTTCTTCGTATATTTGCACATTTCTGTGTTTTGCTGTGGGGTTGAGGTGTTCAGATTAGCATTTAGCACTTTGCTGCACGATTGCGAAAGTGTTTTGGGTGTTTTTTTAGTGTGATGCGCAGTCTTTTGCAATGGGTTTATTACATTGTATTATGGAAAGAGATTTTTAGCACATTGATGGTTTTAGCATGTTGGCTTTCAAATGTTTTTAAGCATGTTGCAGTCGTTTTAAATGAGTTTGCTTAATGTTTGAACAGACATTTAGCACATCCCTTAAGTAAATTAGCCATGGTTTTATGACTAACTAATTTTGTTTCTGCGTTTTTTTAACATTTTTTAGCATTTTAACATGTAGAATCGTTACAAAGGTATTTTGTTTCTTGTTTTTTTTAGCATGTTGAATAGTTGCGAAGGGTATTTTTGTGTTTTTTAGCATTTTGACATGTTGAATAGTTACAAAGGTATTTTTTTTAGCATGTTGAATAGTTGCGAAGGGTATTTTTGTGTTTTTTAGCATGTTGAATAATTGTGAAGGATATTTTTGATGGGGTATTTTTTAACATTTTGAATGGGACATTTTTAATGGTCTTAGCATTTTATTATGTTGTGCTGAGTGTTTTTAGCACATTACTATGCAGATGGGTTTTAGCATCTGCGTGCTTGGGAATGGGAACTAGATTTTTTTTAAACATGCTGTTAAGTTGATTGAAATTGCCATGTTTGGACTTATTTTATTACATAGCTGCATGGTTGTGAATGTGTTGTTTGCACACCACTATGTGGTTGCTAGCATGTTTAGAATGGTCTTTAGCACGTTGTTGTACTATTGAGCTGTTCAAATAGTTTGTTGCTAATTTTGGCGTGTTTGCAGTGTGTTTTTTTTTAGCAAAGTGGTTAACTGCAAAGATTGCAGTTTTGGTGAACATTTGAAGAGTCAAAAGAAAGGAGAACCAGTTCCTCTTCTCGCAGTAAACACTAAAATCCAATTGAACTTTTTATTTTTATTTTTGTAAGCTTAAATATTTATTCAAATGCATTCCATTTTTAATTACATGTATAACCAATCGTAAAAAATAATTAAAATATTTATAAATTATATATATATATATAAAACATATTGGCATAATGTCTGTTTTAGTATTTTAACATGTTGAATAGTTGTGAAGGTTTTTTCTGCATTTTTTTGTAGCATGTTTTAGCACTTTAACATGGTGAACTTTTTATTTTTATTTTTGTAAGCTTAAATATTTATTCAAATGCATTCAATTTTTATTACATGTATAACCAATTGTAAAAAAAATTAAAAATATGTATACATTATAAAACATATTGGCATAATGTCTACTGGTGTGCATTCATAAAAAAAGCACATTATTTTAATAAAAATTTAAATGTGTCTGTCAGTGATTCTTGGTTCAAAGTTGGCAAGGTCTGCTCTTATTTAAAATTCATAATGTATTGCTTTTTCACACTTAACATGATCCATCAAGCGTAACATCCATCCATTGAATAAATTAGACAGAAAACGTATGAACTGGAGAGAAAAATATGAATATAATATGATTGACTCTTGAATGCGAATGAGAGCAGGACAGAACACGTTTCTCCCCTTAATTTTATAGTTAATTTAGCTGGAAATGACACATTGCGGTTTAAATACTCTCTGTCTGAGAGTATGATTCAAGTTTTTCAGAAACGTATCTTAAAAATCGTAGTTTAGAGCCAAATCTGCGGTGGTTTCATGCAGTGACTCTGGCCTGTGATGTAAGATGACATGCCGCTGGCTTTGAGGTTGCAGACGGTTTCAGTTGAACCTCTAGAGAGGCACTTTTGCAGAACTTGAGGCTGTTTTTCTGTGTCGTGAACTTGATGATGACGAGGCGCTTCTGTCACTGGATTCGTGTCGAAACTCTTCGAATTCACGGGCGGCTGATCAAAGCGGCTCCGGCGCCGATGAGACTCTTCGCTGGCTTTCATCTCCACGCCGGGGTCTTTTTTTTTTTGGCTTGTCATCTCCACAATGTTGCTTTCAAAGAAAATCATCATTATTTATCACAGGAACCTTTCTGATTTGTTTTGTCTAGAGAATAATGACAGCCGCGTGGCAATAATTCATTCGGGTTTTATCTTCGCAGCTCCAATCAGACTCGCGTGTCTGCGGCCCGTTGCGATTCTTTTGGTTATTCAGACGGAGCAAACTAAAGTTTGGCCCAACTCTTGAAATATGAAGGAGTAGTTATACAATTACAATCCAGTACACATCAATTTTAGAAAGGAAAAATATGCTACATGAGGAATTTAAGTCGCCTACATTAGCAATCAAACTTTTCCTGTTATGCTGTTAAACTTATTAACACGTGCAATATTTTCTACTTTTATTTTATTTCACTTCTTGTATCGTTTTCAATTTTTGTTGTTGTTATAATTAATGTATTAATTTAAATGGTTGTAGATTTGTATTTTATTTGTATTTTTTTGTTCTTGGATATTTTTGTATAATAATTTTTCTGTTTTATATATATACAAAAATATTTGTAATACATTTTTTAAGATTTGTATGTATTATTTTATATTTAATTTGTATGTAAAATAAAGAAAATGTAAACGTTCTAATTAAAGTTAAACATATTTTATAAATATATTTTTTTATACATTTTATAAATAAATATTTATAAGTATTTTATACATTTTAATACATTAGTAGTGTTAGTGTTTAGTAGTGTTCAGAAGCATGTTAAGTGTTTCTGATGCAGAAAAGTTAGTTCATGCATTCATGACGTCTAGACTGGACTATTGTAATGCACTGCATCCTCAATAAACAATCTACAGATAGTACAAAATGCTGCGGCTAGAGTCCTTACCAGGTCAAGAAAATATGACCATATTACTCCAATTTTACAGTCTCTGCACTGGCTGCCTATTAAGTTTCTTATCAGTTACAAAATATTATTACTTGCCTATAAGGCCCTAAATGATTTATCTCCTGCGTACCTAACTAATCTTCTATCACGCTACAATCCAACCCGCTCCCTTAGGAACTAAACTCTGGACTCTCGGTAGTACTTCGGATAGCAAAGTCCACTAAAGGAGGAGAACTTGTTCATATTTGGCTCCTAAACTCTGGAATAGCCTTCCTGATAACGTTCGGGGTTCAGACACACTCTCTCAGTTTAAATCTAGATTATAGACACATCTATTTAGCCAAGCATTCATATAATGCATCTCACAATCTTGTACTGCCAGTCTATCTGATCAAACGCACATTATTATGCTTTAGCTTGGGTTGAACTGATAATGTTTACCTGTATGGAACAACTGCTACGATAATTATGTCTCTATTTGTTTCTGTTTCTGGATTAACATCCCATAATTAGACAAGCTTCAGTCTGGATCCAACCCTTAAATGATCTGAGATGACCGAACACCTGAGAAGAGACGATGACAACCCTTTGGAGGACCTCAGAGGAAGCCAACCATCAGACAATATAAAGAGTTACCTAATTTTGCCATAAGTTAATTATATTAAGTTTCTGCAATATATAAATTGTAGAAACTGTATTATTGAATTTCCTTTAAAGCTGCTTTGCAACGATTGTATAGTGAAAAGCGCTATATAAATGATCTTGAATTGAATTGAATAGTGTTTGGACTGGCTTTTAGTGCGTTCCTGCATGGCTGTAAAGGTGTTTTCTAGTGGTTTTTAGCATGTTTTTATGTGCTAGAGTGGTTCTGATTGCTTTTATTGCATTGCTCTACATTAGCAAGGATCTTCTGGGCAGTTGCTTCCTGGTTTTGAGGTAAAAAGCCGCGGATATGCGGTGCGTTTGAGCTAATCTACAGCTGCAAATCCCTGGCCAATACATGCAGTACAGAAATCACATCCTACATGAGGGCTGTTACGGGCTTAACGTGTGCAGCTAATTATTTTCTGGATTACCCTCATTACAGCCTGATCAGTCCTCCGTAGTAATTAGCGCTTCACTGTTTCAGCCGCATAGCGCTAGCGTCAAGCTCACAGGCCTTCAGGCTCTCCAGAACACGCTGTTACACTGCGTTTATTTATCTGCGTTGTGCATTGTGCGACTTAAAAGAGAGAACATTATTGGAATGGGTGATAGAGCTGGAAAATATTAATATTTTTCAGCCTTAAGACAATATTTGATATGCATCTAAATTTGAATGACTTTTTGTTGTTGTTGCATTGAAAGAACCATAATTTCAACCAAACCAAGAATATTGACACGTTTTAGAGCACATAGTAAACTGCAGTCAAAATCTAAGTAAAAATATTATTTTCTGAAGTATATTTATTAAAATAATAATAGTTTTTTTTGCGAAAATTTAATTTGTAAACTGTTTATAAAAATATTGATTTTTATTTATAAAATGTTATTATGTTAATGTAATTTTTTATTATTATAAATATTCTTTTTAAACTTTATATTTATAAAAGTTTTATTTATATTAATAACAAATTTTCACAAATTTTTAACTTATTTTTATAAGGGTTTATTGAAAAATACTATTTATATATTTTTATTTATAAAAATACATTTAACCTTTAATTTTATAAAAATATTATTATTTATTTAAACTTTACTTTTTATATTTATTTTTTAATTAAAGAAATATTTAAATTTATACAAATATTATTATTTATTTAAACCGTACTTTTTATATTATTTATTTTTAAATTATAGAAAAATGTAACTTTATATTTATTAAATAACTATTTAATATTTTATTTAGAGAACTTTATAACAATTATAATATTTATTTTAACATCATAATTTTTTTTTCTACAATGTATTTAAAAATGTGTTTTTAAACTCCAGTAATTAATATAGATGATAATACATTTAAATAAATATTAAAAACCGGAAATGATTCACACAATTGATGAACTGAATCAGTTAAGCGACTCATTGATTCACTGAAGCAGCTAGCTGACTGACTCAGAATCAGTTCACTGCTTCTTTGGTTCACTAAATTGACTCACCGATTCACTGCATCCATTCAACAACTTGCTGAATTGGACCATTTTAACTTTTTGGGCCTTTTGTTTTGCTGCTGATGCTTATTGAATCGTCTCTGTCTTGTATTTGTTTGAAGTCTCCTGCTTCTTCCGTCAGCTTTTTCCAGTGTCTTGTCCCAGAAAAGGGGAATTTCCTCCGCTCACTGATATCACACCACATGATGAAAACAGGTGCTGCTGCTCTATAAATACGTGACGGAGGAGGAGGAGGAGGATGAAGACGAGAAGCTTAGTCACTCTATCAGCTGTAGATCCGTGGATTCAGAGCTAAACCCTGACGGAAATACTCCCGAACCGCATTCACTCATCCACCGATGCTGCGACCGCTCACATCAGGAGTAACGGGGTGAAACCCTGGTTATTGCTTTATTTAAAAAAATCTAAGTATGCATGTGGATGCATTAGGGCTGTCAGTCGATTACATTTTTAATCTAATTAATTACATGTGTCGATTAATTTAATAACAAAATAAATTTGACTGAAAATACCCACAAAAATTGTATTTAAACCTATTTTGTGTTAAATGAGAAAGTATCAAGTAGACATTACAAATTATAGTTTTATAAATGAATATTTTGTTTGATTCAACATAAAATTGTTAAAATTCATTCAAAACATGGATTCATCCAGAAACTAAACACTGCTGTGTTACTCTGAGACATGCGACAATTCAGTTATGACTTAAAAAAATATGTTCTCTGCTAAATTGAGCAAAAATACATAATATTTTGTGTGTGTGTATTGCTTGGTAACACAAATTGCTAATCAGCCAATCACATGGCAGCAGCTCAATGCTTTAGGCATCTAGATGTGGTGAAGACGACTTGCTGGAGTTCAAACCGAGCATCAGAACGGGGAAGAAAGGGATTTAAGTGACTTTGAACGTGGAACGATTGTTGGTGCAGACGGACTGGTCTGGAGTATTTCACAAACTGCTGATCTACTGGGATTTTCACACACAACCCATCTCTAGTATTTACAGAGAATGATCAGAAAAAGAGAAAATATCCAGTGAGCGGCAGTTGTGTGGATGAAAATGCCTTGTTGAGGTCAGAGGTCAGAGGAGAATGAACAACTGGTTAGAGGATGATAGAAAGGCAACAGTAACTCAAATAACCACTCGTTACAACAAGATCTGCAGAATACCATCTCTAAACACACAACACATCGAACCCTAAGCAGACGGACTCCAGCAGCAAGAAGACCACACCGGGTGCCGCTCCTGTCAGATAAGAACAGGACACGGAGGATACAATTCACACAGGATCACCAAAAACTGACAATATAAGATGGGAAACACGTCGCCTGATCTGATGAGTCTCGATTTCTGCTGAAACATTCAGATTGTAGGGTCAGAGTTTGGTGTAAAGAACATGAAAGCATGGATCCATCCTGCCTTGTCTCAACGGTTCAGGCTGGTGGTGGTGGTGTAATGGTGTGGGTGGATATTTTCTTGGCACACTTCGGTCCTTTAGTACCAATTAAGCATCGTTTAAAAACACCACAGTCTACCTGAGTATTGTTGCTGACCCATGTCCATCCCTTTATGACTACAGTGTACCATCTTCTGATGTACTTCCAGCAGGATAATGCACCGTCACAAAGCTCAAATCATCTCAGACTGGTTTCTTGAACATGACAATGAGTTCACTTTACTCAAATGACCTCCACAGGCACCAGATCTCAATCCAATAGAGCACCTTTGGGATGTGGTGGAACGAGAGATTCACATCATGGATGTGCAGCCGACAAATCTGCAGCAACTGTGGTATGCTATCATGACAATATGAACCAAAAATCTCTTGAGGAATGTTCCAACACCTTGTTGAATCTATGCCACGAAGAATTAAGGCAGGTTCTGAAGGCAACCGGTACTAGCAAGGTGTAACCTATAAAGTGGCTAGTGAGTGTGTGTGTGTGTGTGTGTGTTGTGTGTTGTATATATATATCTATCTATATCTATACTATATATATATTACAGTATATAACACACTTGCAACTTTTAAGAGCCAATTTGTTTTTGCATTACAACAATGAAAATAATGTAAAATTCTAATGTCAGAAATCTGTTTAAGCTAAATGTTCAGATAAAACTAGTGTTCACTTGAAGGCCAGAAGAACAGTAAGTCAGTACATTACATTATGCATTTAGCAGATGCTTTTACCAAAGCGACTTACAGTGGTATTCAGGTTATACATTTGTTTGTCAGCACATGTGTTTCCTGGGAATCGAACCCACAACCTTTGCGCTGCTAATGCAATGCTCTACCACTGAGCCACAGGAACTACCAGTAAAGTATTAACTCTGACAAACTCCAGTCATATGAACTATCCAAACATCCTCTCAAAACCGACTGTCAGTTTATGTTTGCCTGCCGAAGTGTTCTCCAGAAGTCAGCCGAAGCAATAAGAAATCCCAATCCCATCAAGTTGCGCTTCAGGCATATGGCTCTGTGGTTTTGTTGTTCTCGGTGGTTATCCGTCCTCAGTTGTTACAGACACGCTGGAAGAAAAGCTGAGGCCGGTAAAACCTTTCCCCGGCTCATCGCCACAAACAGGCTTCTGGAAACATCTAACACCCAATATCTGACTAAGCGCTTCTGGCCATCTCCGTCTGTTGGTGGCTTTAGTCACTTGCGAGCTCACATCCATCAGAGGACGGGAAGATTTAAAACCCTCGCTCATATATCCAGCCCTGATCCAATTTCATGTCAAAATAGAAATCCAAGTTCATTACCGAGGTTTTCCATCAAGAAGTTTTTGCTAACCGACAGTCTGAAAATTACTGTCAGCGTCAAACGCCGTCCGGGTATTTCTTTATAAATCAGGAGATTTCATTTGACACATAGTTAGACTTTTTGTTCTGTCGGTGGGGAAAAATAGCCATTTTTGTACCAGGCTGGACGTGATTGGTGATGTTAACCAAAAAGCACAGAATGTTTTGGAGCGAATTATTACATTTGGATTGCATTTTGTGTTAAACAAAAATAAAAAGGTCCATTTTATTTCATGTTTATTTGAGCATAGAAAGAGTAGCTACTGGAAGTGTTCAATTCATCAGATCTGTGTTGAATTCCAGTTGTTTTTTTGTCTGTCTGTCATGCCATAAAATATCTGTCTGTCTTTCGAGTCTCTGTGTCTGTCCTGTCTGAAAAAAGTATGTGTCTGTCCATCTGTCTCTCAATCTAAAAATAGTTTCCTCTATACATCTCTCTGTCTGTCTTTCTAAAAATAAGTCTCTCCGTCTCAAAAAAAAAAGTGTCTGTCTGGCTGAAAAAACTGTTTGTCCATTTGCCTCTGTCCATCTGAAAAAAAGTCTGTCTGAATAAGTGTCTGTCCATCTGTCTGAAAAAGTAATCTGTCTGTTTCTCTGTCTAAAAAAAGAATACATCTGTCTGTCTAAAAAGTATTCGTCTCTCGGTCGGTCTGAAAATAAGTCTGACCATCTAAAAAAAGTATAAAGTGAAAAGTGTCTGTCTGTCTGTCTTGCCAGCCTGTATAAAAAAGTATGTATTTTCATCTGCCTGAAAATAGCTTCTGTCTGTCCATCTGTCTCTGTCCTCTCTGTCAGAATGTTTTTTTTCTGTCTATCTTTTCATCTGTCTAAAAAACAAGTCTGTCTGTCTGGAAAAAAGTGCATGTATGTCGTCTGTCCATCTCTCTGTCTGAAAAAAGGTGTCTGTCTGTCTGTCTGTCTCTCCATCTGTCCGTCTGAAAAAGGTGTCCTGTCGTCTCTCCATCTATCTCTCTGAAAAAGTTTCTGTCTGTCTGTCTGTCTGTCTGAAAAGGTGTCTGTCTGTCTGTCTTCTCCATCTGTCTGTCTGAAAAAGGTTCTGTCTGTCTGAAAAAAGGGTGTCTGTCTGTCTGTCCTGTCTGTCTGTTTTCTCCATCTAGCTCTCTGTAAAAAGGTTCTGTCTGTCCTGAAAAAAGGTGTCTGGTCTGTCTCTCCATCTATTTCTGAAAAAGGTTCTGTCTCTCCAATCTGTCTTTCTGAAAAAAGGTTCTGTCGCTCCATCGTCTGTCCTGAAAAAAGTGGTCTGTCTCTCCATCTGTCTGTCTGAAAAAGTGTCTGTCCTGTTCCTTCTCCATCTGTCTGTCTGAAACGGTGTCTGTCTGTCTCTCCATCTTTCTGTCTGAAAAAGTGTCTGTCTGTCTGAAAAAAGGTTGTCTGTCTGTCTCTCCATCTATCTTTCTGAAAAAGGTTCTGTCTCTCCATCTGTCTGTCTGAAAAAAGTGTGTCTGCCTGCCTGTCTCTCCCTATGAAAAAGTGTCCTGTCTGTCTCTCCCATTTGTCTGTCTCTCCATCTGTCTGTCTGAAAAAAGTGTCTGTTTGTCTCTGTCCAAAAAAGTATATGCTCATTTGCCTCTCTGTCCATCTGAAAAAAGAATGTCGAAAAACGTATCTCTGAAAAAAATGTCCATCTGAAAAAGTGCCTGTCTGTCTGTCTGTCCGTCCGTCCATCCGTCTGTCAGTCTGTCTGAAAAAAGTATATCAGTCTCTGAAAGTTGTCTGTCTGTCTAAACAAGCATTTCTTTCTTTCTGTTTCTCTGTCTGACCCATCCGAATAAGTGTCTGTCTCCTTGTCTGTAGTCTACCCATTTGTCTAAAAAACTGGGGGGGGGGGGGTTAATCTGTCCATCTGCAGTAAGTATGTTTATCGGTCTGTCCATCCAGAAATCTGTCTGTCCGACCATCTAAAAATGCTTGTCTATCTGTCTGTCTGAAAAAGTATCCGTCTTGACAGTTGCAGGTGCTTCACTGGGGGTGGCCAGTCACTTGAGTGACTCCGATTGGTGGATCTGTTTTGAGGCTTTGGGGGTAATGCGTTCTTCACTAGGAAGCTGAACATTTCCTAATAAACATTTAATGAAAATACAATTTTTTTTTATAAATCGGAAACATGGATCAGTGAACCACCTCGTTATCATACAGATATGAAGCAAATATTTGGTTTCTTTAGTGTCTGATTGAAATAAACGAGCTCGTTCACGCTCTCTCTCTCTCTCTCTCTCTCTCTCTCTCTCTCTCTCTCTCTCTCTCGAGAGAGAGAGAGAGAGAGTCATTTGGCTTGTTATTACAGAGGGTTGTTCTTGTGCGTGTGAAGCGGTAGTTAGTGATTATCTCTTCAGTACAACAGCACCATCTGTTTGGTTGTTCGGTGCTCAGTACGCCACCCACCTGTCTGCGTCTCTCTCATCGCTGTCATCTCACAGCGGCCACTGTCCATATCTCAAGCATCAGGGTGTTTTTAACAGAACATCTGCTGAGTTGAGTTTAAAGGCCGCTCAGACAGACGCCACAGGAACACGTGCTGTTAGCACCACACTACTCCGACACCTAGGAAGAGTTTGATTAGCCTGTCTGTCTGAAAACAGTTTAGGTCCATGTCGCATTTCTGTCTGAAAACAATACCTACCTGTCTTGTCAGTCTAAACCATTTATCCTCTTCTCTCTCTGTCGTTCTGGGTCCTTCTCTCTATTTGTCGGTCCATCTGTCTGTTTATCTATCTGTCAGTCTGTCCTACTCTTTCCATCCATCCTAGATACTCATTTCTGATGCTTGACTATTAATTACATTTGCATAAAGGAACAAAATGGCTCTTTAATGTCAACATTCATGTATAGTTAGGCATAGAATACAATCTAATTTAAAAGTCTTAAGTACAACAAAAAACAACAAAGAAACAGCAGAGGAATTTATTGCTGGAGCATGTTTTTGGCCCCACTTTTTAAATATTTTTGCCCCGAGCTCTTGTGAATTTCCAGGCCTTCCTCTTTCCAATTAAATTACTTCAAGGCTCAATCACGAGCATGCTTTGATAGTCTGCAGTGCGGCGAGGGCGTTCCACAACCGGTGTGGCCATATTTCATCATAAAGGGGTCACTTTAATCAAACATCTCCGGCCGTTTTGGAGGCCTACCAAATGTGCAATTAACAGCGGATGTGGGGAGGAGGCCGGCTGCATCGCTGATAACGTCTGCGGCGGCCAGATGTACCACGATGACTTTGCTAGCTGATTGCAGCATGGGGTGATTTTAATGACTCAGGTGTGGAAGCAGGAGAGTCGAGAGCCGGCGCTCCTGCCTTCTGCTGTCTCCCGCTATTGATTTTGTCTGGAAGACTTTAGACGGGAAGCGTTTGTGTCTAGGGATGAGGATGAACCGGTGATGGCTTTGTTTGTTGTGATGTTTGCTAATACAGGGTAGCGTGTTTAAACGCAGAGCGTTATTGAGATGGAACTGAATGGTGGGTTATTGATTTGAGTTCACTTAAGGATATGAATAAAACGTTTGAATCATTCTTTATGCAAGAACATAGACGTGACCGTATTTCACCTGTTCATTCCTACTTGATGTGTTACTAAGGCATCACCAAACCAGGCAAAAATCTAATATTATAATTATTTACAAAATATGTATTTAATTTTCTGACTTATACTTGCTGTGTGCTTTTACTCTAGATGTTTTATTTATATTTGTTAATATTACAATAATAAAAAAACATATTTATACATTATTTAATTATATAAATGATTAATGATAAATTATTGTTGTTGTTAATAATAATAATACATTTTATTTTATAAACAATTAAAATAAAATGTATTATTATTATTATTATTAACAACAACAACAATAATTTATCATTTATACATTGTTTAATTATATAAATGATTAATGATAAATTGTTGTTGTTAATAATAATAATATTTTATTTTAATTGTTTATAATTGCTGTTGATGTTAACGTAATACAAATAACGATTATTTATTGTCAATTTTTATTTATTAAGTTATAATTGCAACAACAAAAAAAGCAATGATGTATGTAATTTATTAACTTTTATTTATAATAGTAATAATGCTTTTTATAATAAAAACATTTAATTAATTAAATCTATTATTAAATAGTTATATTTCTATATGTGAATTTCAATTCATATTTAAATGTGTAACTGTCGCAATCTTTGAAAAATGTTTCATAATTGTTATTTAAATACATTTGTATTGTATTATTGTGGTGCTAATCAGTTTAAAGTAGGAAATGCTGCATCATCATCAGCTCAGCTCAGCTAAATGACACGATATCCACCGCTGCTAGCCATTATCGCTAGCTAGCGTCCACCATCAGCCCTCCCCAAAACACAGAATGAGCAAACCCTTTCCTAATTAGCCAGGAATGATCTGGCACCTGCAGACTCTCTGTGTTGATGGATAAAGCGAGGCGAATCAAACCGCTAGGCCGCTAGTTTTGTGTCGTAATGACGGAACAGAAGTAGACGCCTCGGCTAGATGGAAATGAAAGTGACGGGTGTGAATATCAACACCCACCCGGTGGCTCAATTTCACACTGACACACAGGAGACGGTCTAAATGTATACTCTCCGTCTCCTCGCGGTGCTAGTATTAGCCGCTAATGCTCTGAGGAACTCTCCAGACCGTCACGCCCGCCGCCTTCATGTCACGCTGCTTATTGTGTTTCTCTTCTTCAGCACCTGGGCTAAACCAGTCCTGTCATCTCGCCTCGCCCGCGCTATTAAATATATCACGAGAGAAGTAAAACATGTAAAAATACATGTAGTCGTCTATTTAGTTTGATAAAGCATTCAAAGCGACAGATTTCATTTTAAGCTAACAAACAGATTTGGTCAGATAACGCTTGGTGGGCGATAACACTCCTGCCACGTGTTATTTTCGTCTCTATCCTTTTTATTAACAAAAAATGTATTAAAATAAAAAATGTTATTTAAAAAATAATTAGTTTTTTACTGATTGACATAATTAATTAAATTGCATTACTATTATTTTTATTATTATTAATAGTACATGATAATATGTACAAGCATTTAGTTATTTAACTCAGTCTCATAAACACTTACAAGACCCATTGTTAACTGTAAATATTCTCTTCATTGCTGCTCTATGTACAATACCCTGAACAACCCGTCTGCACATCCCTCTTATTCACACTACTATTTATTAAGTCCCAGTACACTTTTTCTTTTTTTACATCTTATTTTTTTTGCACATCTTATTGTTTTTTGCACATCTTATTGTTTTTTGCACATCTTTTGTTTTGCACTTTTTTTATTTCATTGCACATTTTACTCTTATTTCTCTTTTTCTTACCATATGTATGCCCTTGTGTTATGTTACTTTATATAATTTGTATTCTTATTGTTTTGCACTGTCCACTGAGCGGACCTGATCTGATTCGATTTCATTTCACTTCTAATTATACCCTGTATAACTATTATGTGACAAATAAAGAACCTTGACCTTATTCATTTGTATAATTTATATTATTTAACTGGAAAACAATCAACATTATTAGTAAAACTCATAATAGTACAATTGTTTTATGATTATTAGTTATGTAATTGTTTTACTATTGTTTTATTATTTATATATAATTAATAAACAACGTTATAATAAAATGTAAGTTATTAAATAATATATAAATTGTTTATTTTTATTATAAAAAATATTTGTATTTAATTTATTGAATACAATTGCTATCATTTATTTTATAAAATAAATTAGCAATGGTGGTAGTATTAATATTGAAAATTATGTAGTTTAAAATAATTATATAATGCAATTGATAAAATAAACATTATTTTAAATAAGAGTAATACATAACTTGTTGTAACCGTAATTTTGTTGTTGTTATAAATAACAATATTGATTAATGTATGATTAAATTATTAAATGTGTTATGTTTAATATAATTAATAAAATTAAAATAAATAAAATAGTTATTTATTATTATTATTATTATTATTCTGGTGCCTTCACACCAAAAGCGAAGCAAATATTTGCACCACATTACTCACTCTAGATTCGTCATTCGTCATTTGTGCAAATAAAACAAGAACAATAAAAAACATTTTCTGATGCAACCGGACGCTTCAAACTCGACATATAACCAATGTTGGGGAAAGTTACTTTTAAAAGTAATGCATTACAATATTGCGTTTTTTTCCCCTAAAAAGGTAACTAATTACGTTACTTAGTTACTTTTTATGGAAAGTAATGCGTTACATTACTTTTGCGTTACTTTTTAAATATGAGCAGGGCTTGATTGTTTGTTTTTAATACAAGAAGTTATATTTATAGCAAATATAAAAGCCTTTCACACCAAAAAGTGTAATGAATAAACCTCAGACTGAAGGACGAGTAAATCACGTCTGTACAGAAGAACACAGAAGAAGATCAACACTCTTCAGCAATAAAAAACTAAACAATTGTTAGTTTATCTAAAGTAATTTTTGCTTATTAATATGGTTGAACTGGATCATCAAAGGTCAGCAGCAAACACAATGGGATTAGATATATTTGTTTGTTTAACATATTTAATTATTGCAGGTTTGCGTCATATTCTGAGTTTGTATTTCACTGTTTTAATTTATTTTGATGAATACTGAATCTGTTTTTTGTGAGTGTGATGAATTAATACACGTTCACATTTAGTCTAGATTAGATCTACAGTAAGATCATGTTCACACAGCGCACTGTCATCAATAAATGGGAAAGAGTAACTCAGATATTTTCTAGTAAATTAAAAAGTAATGTGTTACTTTACTAGTTACTTGAAAAAAGTAATATTATTACGTAACTTGCGTTACTTGTAATGCGTTACCCTCAACACTGCTTTTCAATATAAGCTCTTCGCAGATTGGCTTGCGCAAAAATTTGCGCAGAAGATGTGATTGAGGCAAATATTGCATTAACAAGTAATTTGCATCTATTTGTGTCTTTGCACGTAATCTACTCCCACAAATAATTTAATAATTCATTATAAAAATATTATAGTTTTTTTTATTTGGATGGTAATGTGCATGTTTTGTGTATTCTTGTGTTCTGAGTCTGTCCAGTAATTTAAAATAGATCACGTGAGAAGGAAACATTCCTTATAAAAGCATGTAATTGTGTTTTAAAGCACTGAAAATTACACTAGCAGCGCCGTTTGCAATTGTTGCTGCTTGATTTGCGCACGTTTAAGCTAATAAACACAATTTTAACTTACCTGAATTTTCCAGGTTTTCCATGACTTTTGAAACCTTAGAAATCACATTAAAACCAAAGCTCGTAGCGCTTTGTGTAGTAGTGTCGCGTCGTAGCATATGCGCTAATAGCATAACAATGGCTTCTGACAAGCGTTCATTTTATTTAGCTTTAGTTTCGTTTGACAAACGTTAGGCTCTTAGTTTGTCACAGAGGCCAAACAAAGGCTTATAACGGTATACAATTGCGAAATAAAACAATATTTTAGCTGGTTTTGGTGCTAGCGCTAGTTCGAAAACTTGTAACTGAGACCACACAATGACATACTTTAAAGTACAAACCGTGAACGCTTCAGGACTAATGCTAGTCTAATGCTAGTCAGAACATGAATGTTTAATTCCTAATGAAGTTTCTCCATGGATTTCCTCACCTGGGGGATCGTAGAGCAATGCTTTGATGCCGAGCGCCGCGAGTCAAAGCACCGGTTCTCATTATATTCCCTCTCTTGTGTCGTGTAGCCTTTAGCTGTGTGTTTGAAATGTATATATGCTTTCACAGGAGCTCTTACAGGGACATACGTTCCTCTGAAAGCGTGAAAGAAGAGAGAGTTCAACTCAGCGATTGCACAAAAAGATACAGTCAGCTTTAAAACACAAGAACGTGGAAAATATAGGGCAACTAAACTACAATAACACCCTTTTTAAAATTTTGCTGTATTATACTGAAACACTATTTTTAGTTTTAGTAATTTCAATACTTAAACTGTACGAAACATTGGATATGTTGCAAGAATACTGGTAAATTAATACTTAAAAAACACGGCAACTAAAACAATACAATAATTAATAGCTTTTCTTTGAAAAATCTTGTTTTGCTTTATTAAAACATTAACATTTTTTGTATAATCTGTTATTTTTGTATGTAATTGATATACAATTATATAATTTTAGATTTTTTAAAAATCAGAATTTAGTTTGATTATTTCAATTTACTTAAAAGATATAATCATTTTTGGCTACCGATTATGATTAAAATATAAAAAAAACTAATATTAATTCAATTAGAATTTTGACTATACCTTGGTTTGCTTTGACAGTAAAATGTTATTTTAGAAATTATCGGTATTATTTTAATATAGTTCATGTAGTACTTATTAACAATTTATATTTTTCAATGATTTTAGGTTTAGTATTTTTGTTTAATGTTTTTGTCTATTTGATTAGTTTTTTATGGCTTTTTACTTGACAATTAAAGTAAAATATGTATATATATAATAGTGTGTGTGGTGTGTGTGTGTATTGTGTGTGTATATATATATATTATATGTTGTTGGTATATATGTTTGTGTTGGTATTATATGTGTGTGTGTGTATATATGTGTGTGTGTGTGTGTATCTATATATTGTGTGTGTGTGTATGTATATCTATTCTCTCTCTATATCTATCTCTATTGTGTGTGTGTGTATGTGTGTGTGTGTGTCTGGTGTGTGTGTGTCTCTGTGTGTGTGTCTATGTGGTTGTGTGTCTGTCTCTCTCTCTCTCTCTCTCTCTCTCTCTCTCTGTGTGTTTGTCTCTCTCTCTCTCTGTGTGTGTTTGTCTCTCTATCTCTGTGTGTGTGTGTCTCTCTGTGTGTGTGTGTCTCTCTGTGTGTGTGTGTGTGTGTCTCTCTCTGTGTGTGTGTGTCTCTCTCTCTCTCTCTCTCTCTCTCTCTCTCTCTCTCTCTCTGTGTGTGTCTCTCTCTCTCTGTCTGTCGTGTGTGTTCTTCTGTGTGTGTGTCTCTGTCTCTCTCTCTCTGTGTGTGTGTTTGTCTCTCTCTCTCTGTGTGTGTGTCTCTGTCTGTCTTCTCTCTCTCTCTGTGTGTGTGTGTGTGTGTCTCTGTCTCTCTCTCTCTCTCTCTCCTCTCTTGTGTGTGTCTCTGTCTCTCTATCTCTCTCTCTCTATCTTGTGGTGGGCCGTTATCGGCGTTAACGTGCTGCGTTAACGCGAGACTCTTATCGGCGATAAAAAAAATATCGCCGTTAATCTATTCTCAAGTTGGGTTGGGAGCTGGGTCTATACTACGCAAGCTATGATGACTTTCACCCTGATATTTTAGCG
>QVTF01008954.1:15000-20000 GCA_003573665.1 Oxygymnocypris stewartii | reverse complement strand
TTTCTTACTGGGTCTAAATCTGAGTTAAAGCACTGGTGACTTAAACATGACTGAATCAAACACGCTGTCAGAGCAAATCCACGTGTTTACGGAGCTCGTGCTTAATTCACAATAATGCTGCAGTAGGTTTCTACACTACACTACAGCTGTCTCTGAGAGATCTGAGAGAAACCACGTTAATATTTCAGCACTTTCTGCTCCAGGATCAGTGTGTGACGAGAACATCAGATCAGATGAACAGAATTATTCCTGAAGTTCACTGGGGAGCCAATCAAGAGCATCGCCGCAACACACAGACACACACACACACACACACACGCACACACACAGAAATACAGACTGACATGCACGCACGCACGCACACACACACACAGATGCACGCACGCACACACAGAAGTACAGACACACACACACACACACACACACACACACACAGAAATACAGACTGACACGCACGCACGCACACACACACACACAGAAGTACACACACACGCACACGCACACACACACACAGAAATACAGACTGACAGACACACACACACACACACACACACACACACACACACACAGAAATACAGACTGACTGACTGACACACGCACACACACACACAGAAGTACACACACACGCACACACAGAAATACAGACACAGACACACACGCACACACACACACACACACACACACACACTCACACACAAACACGCACACTCGCTCACACACACACACACACACACACACACACACACACACACACACACACAGAAATACAGACTGACTGACTGACACACACACACAGAAATACAGACACAGACACACACGCACACACACACACACACAAACTCACACACAACACGCACACTCGCTCACACACACACACACACACACACACACACACACACACACACAGAAATACAGACTGACTGACTGACACACACACACAGAAATACAGACACAGACACACACGCACACACACACACACACAAACTCACACACAAACACGCACACTCGCTCACACACACACACACAGAGAGATACAGACAGAATTAACATTTTGTCCAATACTGATAAGCTGATAATATTTTATGTCGAGGCTGATAACCAGTAGATAGTCCATATAAAATGTATAGTAAGTAAACTGTTCAATAAATAAAAAATAAACATCTTAAATAAATCAACAAATATAAATCAGTGATTTCAGACCATCACAATATTGTGATCCACTGTATGAGAAACAGATAATCATCTTGAGAATTGTTGCATTTTAGAGATTTATTTTTGAGATTTGTTACATGTAACTTTATTATGAATTTAGTATTTAAGATCAACTTTACGTGAGATGACAGCTGAATATAAAACAGGGGAAACAAGCATGAGCAATTAAATATACAATATCTAGATACAATTTAGATTTTTAAATGTGTGATATATTATGCATTTCTATTTTTCTCTGTCCGAGTCAGTAAACAGATGAACTTTATTTAATGTAAATGTTCTCTGGTGTCACCGTGAGTGTCTGCTATCATGCTTTGGATGCAAACGCAGCACATGAATATTTAATGAGCTCTTCACTGAGGCAGCTGCTGATTGGTCGCCTGCTGCTAAACACTGGCTGCAACGTTCAAACTCTGAATGGCTTCACGATCAACTCCACAAACTCAGATTTACTGGAGCGAAACACTGGTCAGTCCAGGGTTAAGAGTGCCATTAGCCCAGCGTAAAAAGCCCAGCAGGACACGTCTGCAGTTCATCACTAAATAAGAGAAGAAACTGTTCACTGAAAGACACCCAGTGACCTTGAGACGAGTGCATGCAGTGCAAGCAGCTACCGACACACGCACACACAACACACACACACACAATTACGCACACACACAATTACACACACACACACACACCAATAAAGCTCATAAAGACCGCTGCAAAAACTCACTGAATCACCTGAAGAGCACAAGCACACATCTGACTTGTAAAGTGTGCTTGTGATATTTTTGATTTAATTCACATATGAATATGTAACTGAGGTGGCCAAATACTTTTTGCAGCCGCTGTATGAGTTCAGAAGGACACATGATTATTGCCGCTGCTTCATAAATGACATGCAATATGCAGTATGATTTCCTCATTTACACATGCAATTAATTATAGGATCATTCATATCTGATGAGAATATCATGGGTGTAATATTCATTTGTTCATAATGGCCAAAGTAATTCAATGAAGCTCATCTGTAACAGAAGAGAAATGAATCGGTCTCTTCACTGACAAATGATCAGTGAACTCAATCAAAAGAAAAAGCAAAAAAAGTCTAAAGATGCATGTTGCACAAGATGTACAGAATCCCACACTAGAAAAAACTGCAGAGAAACACACAAAAATGCTTTTCAAAATACGTTTAGCTGGTGAAGAGGGTTTTATGTGTTTGCTGACACACACACACACACTCTCTCTCTCTCTCTCTCTCTCTCTCTCTCTCTAACACACACACACACACACACACACTCTCTCTCTCTCTCGCATACACACACACACACACACATACACACACACACTCTCTCTCTCTCGCACACACACACACACCACACACACACTCTCTCTCTCTTCTCTCGCACACACACACACACACACACACACACTCTCTCTCTCTCTCGCATACACACACACACACTCTCTCTCGCACACACACACACACACACTCTCTCTCTCGCACACACACACCACTCTCTCTCTCTCTCTCGCACACACACACACACCCACACACACACACACACACACGCTCCTGAGCGCGGCTCTGCCAGCACTCGTTCACACTTCAAACGGCAAACGCAGCCATGAACGCGTGTCAGGAGATCAACCGCGGGCCAAACCTGCAGGGACGCACGCACTTTCTGCATCTTAGATTAGCTCGATGCCCGCGTCTGATTGGACGAACACGCGTGTGATTCACATCACAACAGCCAATGGGATCAAAGTGGCAAAAATGGTTGAGAGAGGAAAGACGAAGCCAAGTCCAAACCGCTGGTTTCTCAAGAACAACATCCTTCTGGAGCCATTGTGTTTCCTGCAATTCATTTGGCTGTGTGTTCATTTAATGCAATATACTGCAGCAGACGAGCATCTTTAACTAATGTGAGGCTTAACACATACCAGCAACAGTAATCTATATATTTGCATTGCTTTCTAAGAACTCATTGATTCAGTCCATAATTCAGCCTGATGACTCCTATGACAAATTCTCTAGATAATAATATAACAATTATTAAAAATATTCTCTATTATATATATATAATTAAATTAATAAATGAAATAATAATGAATAAATTAGTGTGTCAAATGATAAATTACAATTAATCGCATCTAAAACAAAAGTTTTATTTACGTAATATATGAGTGTGTACTGTGTATATTCATTATGTATATATATATATATATATAAATACACACAACATGCATGTATATATTTAGAAAATGCTATATTAAATATATTTATATATGATATTAAATTATCTGGCAAATACATTTTATACATACATAATAAATATCCACAGTACCACACACATATATTATGTAAATAAAAACGATTGGGTGCTATTAATCGTTTGACAGCTCTAAAATATTTTTATTTTATTTTTTAAGATAATTTATCTTCATATTACAATTGTACTATAATAAAAATGTCAGCATTTCAAGGATATTCTACAAAAATTCCAGAATAAATGATTGTGTTTCTCACATATATTCTGTTTCTTGTCAGACATTTGCTGCAAAACATGAGACACGTGTATTAAACAATAAATCAACAACTATATTAACTGCACTTCTGCTACGTGCTGCTTATTTCCCCATATTGAATGATTAATATTGATCAGGCTGGCTGCTGTTAATTAGCAGAACATCTGACGGCAGATGAAGAGCTCACGAGAGAAATCAGTGCGTCAACTCATGTCTGACACGATCACACGGATCAATTAGTGCAAGCTGATGATGACGAGCTAATATCTGTGAACGTCAGCGCTGAGATCAGACGTGTTCAGATTAGGACCCTCTGAAATCAGGACTTCTGGACTCCTTGATAATGGTCCAATTACAATGCATTAATCAAAGCATGTCTAATTAATTAGAATCATGAAACTTATTCATTTATTTAAAGTGTAACACAAATGACATGTTTAGGGCTTTATTTATTTTTTTTGCTCATCTTATGTTTTATTGTTCTAAACAAATTCTGTGTTTTAGCATGTTTATTATTTGAATGCATACAAACTATTTTTATTTATTCTTACAGTAGCCTTATGAAATGCCCCCCCCCACCCCCCCACCCCACTCCCTCAGAAATTCTGTGTTGTGTATTAATATTTTACTGGTTATCAAATAAAGGCATTCATTTATATTTTAATAAATTAAAATTAAACATTAAACATTTTTGGCAAATAAAGGGGATTTAATATTAAAATTACAAAATTTTGTGATTATTAAAATAAATACTTTTTATTATTTAGTAGCAGTATAACGTACATTGTACTAAATAATAGTAATATAGCATATTTCTGGCACAATGTCTTTAATAAGTCAAACGGGACTTTTATTTTGACGGGTTGCCGTGAATAGTTCCGTGTATATGATATGACGCTGGTTTTACTCAAATGAACTGGTAAAATGCTGGTGAAGTGATGTTTGGAGATATTGTTCATGTGTTTATGTCCTCATCGAGAGCCTGCTCCGGCTACAGACCCTGCGTTTACTCTGATTTTCACATTCTCAAACCTCTGTTTACATGCATCCTAGACTTCACACATATTCATTTACATGCGCATTACTTCTACTCCAAATGAAATTTCTGTGCATGCAAAGTGCAACAGTCACAGTATTCGAGTGTTTTTGCCTTGATTACACATATAATAATATATAAAAACTACTTTAGCAAATACTGCATAAACAGACACGTTCATAAGACGCATGTAAACATATGAATCACGGCATGGATATGTTTCACTCTGATTGAT
>QVTF01008954.1:0-10000 GCA_003573665.1 Oxygymnocypris stewartii | reverse complement strand
TGTTTGGTTAGTGCAGTTATTTATTTATGTATGTAAATAAAAAATTCACATTATTTAGATTCACATTTTCATTTAATATAACTTAACAAAAATGTATTACATTTATATTTTAATGATATTTTATATCTATAATATTTGTTTATATAATTTATAAATAAATTAGTTTATAAATAAATACATTATACACAAAAAATGCTGGAAGATTAATGATGCATTTGTTAATGAATCACTTCAGTGCAGCTGAATCAGAGTTCGACTCATTGAATCATCTCAAAGCGGACTCCCTGCAGGCCGCTGAGCGAGAGCGGCGTTGTCTCTGAGCGAGAGCGGCGTGTCTCTGAGCGAGAGCGGCGTGGTCTCTGAGCGAGAGCGGCGTGTCTCTGAGCGAGAGCGGCGTGTCTCTGAGCGAGAGCGGCGTGTCTCTGAGCGAGAGCGGCGTGTCTCTGAGCGAGAGCGGCGTGTCTCTGAGCGAGAGCGGCGTGTCTCTGAGCTGAGAGCGGCGTGCCTCTGAGCGAGAGCGGCGTGCCTCTGAGCGAGAGCGGCGTGCCTCTGAGCGAGAGCGGCGTGTCTCTGAGCGAGAGCGGCGTGTCTCTGAGCGGGAGCGTCTATCTGAACGAAAGCGTCTCTCTGAGCGGGAGCGTGTCTCTGAGCGAGAGCGTCTCTCTGAGCGAGAGCGTGTCCTCTGAGCGAGAGCGTCTCTCTGAACGAAAGCGTCTCTCTGAACGAAAGCGTGTCTCTGAGCGAGAGCGTGTCTCTGAACGAGAGCGTCTCTCTGAGCGGGAGCGTGTCTCTGAGCGGGAGCGTGTCTCTGAGCGGGAGCGTGTCTCTGAGCGGGAGCGTGTCTCTGAGCGGGAGCGTGTCTCTGTGCGAGAGCGTGTCTCTGTGCGAGAGCGTCTCTCTGAGCGAGAGCGTCTCTCTGAGCGAGAGCGTCTCTCTGAGCGGGAGCGTGTCTCTGAGCGAGAGCGTCTCTCTGAGCGAGAGCGTGTCTCTGAGCGAGAGCGTCTCTCTGAACGAAAGCGTCTCTCTGAACGAAAGCGTCTCTCTGAACGAAAGCGTGTCTCTGAGCGAGAGCGTCTCTCTGAGCGAGAGCGTGTCTCTGAGCGAGAGCGTCTCTCTGAACGAAAGCGTCTCTCTGAACGAAAGCGTGTCTCTGAACGAGAGTGAACGAGAGTGTGTCGCTGAGCGAGAGTGTGTCTCCGAGAGAGAGTGTCTCTGAACGAGAGCGTGTCTCTGAACGAGAGTGTGTCTCTGAGCGAGAGAGTTAAAGTGATAAACGCTGAGTGTGTCTCTGAGCGAGAGTGTGTCTCTTAGCGAGAGTGTCTCTCTGAACGAGAGTGTGTCTCTGAGCGAGAGTGTCTCTGAACGAGAGCGTGTCTCTGAACGAGAGCGTGTCTCTGAACGAGAGTGTGTCTCTGAGTGAGAGAGTTAAAGTGATAAACGCTGAGCGTGTCTCTGAGCGAGAGAGTTAAAGTGATAAATGCTGAGTGTGTCTCTGAGCGAGAGTGTGTCTCTGAGCGAGAGTGTGTTTCTGAGCGAGAGAGTTAAAGTGATAAATGCTGAGTGTGTCTCTGAGCAAGAGTGTGTCTCTGAACGAGAGCGTGTCTCTGAACGAGAGCGTGTCTCTGAGCGAGAGCGTGTCTCTGAGCGAGAGCGTGTCTCTGAGCGAGAGCGTGTCTCTGAGCGAGAGCGTGTCTCTGAGCGAGAGCGTGTCTCTGAGCGAGAGCGTGTCTCTGAGCGAGAGTGAACGAGAGTGTGTCGCTGAGCGAGAGTGTGTCTCTGAGCGAGTGTGTCTCTGAGTGAGTGTGTGTCTCTGAGCGAGTGTGTGTCTCTGAGCGAGTGTGGTCTCTGAGCGAGTGTGTCTCTGAGCGAGTGTGTCTCTGAGCGAGAGTGTCTCTCTGAACGAGAGCGTGTCTCTGAGCGAGAGAGTTAAAGTGATAAACGCTGAGCGTGTCTCTGAGCGAGAGTGTGTCTCTTAGCGAGAGAGTTAAAGTGATAAATGCTGAGTGTGTCTCTGAGCGAGAGTGTCTCTCTGAACGAGAGTGTGTCTCTGAGCGAGAGTGTGTCTCTGAGCGAGAGAGTTAAAGTGATAAACGCTGAGTGTGTCTCTGAGCGAGAGTGTGTCTCTGAGCGAGAGTGTCTCTCTGAACGAGAGTGTCTCTGAACGAGAGTGTGTCTCTGAGCGAGTGTCTCTGAGCGAGAGCTTGTCTCTGAGAGAGAGTGAACGAGAGTGTGTCTCTGAGAGAGAGTGTGTCTCTGAGCGAGAGCGTGTCTCTGAGCGAGAGAGTTAAAGTGATAAACGCTGAGCGTGTCTCTGAGCGAGAGAGTTAAAGTGATAAACGCTGAGCGTGTCTCTGAGCGAGAGTGTCTCTCTTAGCGAGAGAGTTAAAGTGATAAATGCTGAGTGTGTCTCTGAGCGAGAGTGTGTCTCTGAGCGAGAGTGTGTCTCTGAGCGAGAGTGTGTCTCTGAGCGAGAGTGTGTCTCTCTGAACGAGAGTGTGTCTCTGAGCGAGTGTCTCTGAGCGAGTGTCTCTGAGCGAGAGCTTGTCTCTGAACGAGATGTGAACGAGAGTGTGTCTCTGAGAGAGAGTGTGTCTCTGAGCGAGAGTGTGTCTCTTAGCGAGAGAGTTAAAGTGATAAATGCTGAGTGTGTCTCTGAGCGAGAGTGTCTCTCTGAACGAGAGTGTGTCTCTGAGCGAGAGTGTGTCTCTGAGCGAGAGAGTTAAAGTGATAAACGCTGAGTGTGTCTCTGAGCGAGAGTGTGTCTCTGAGCGAGAGTGTCTCTCTGAACGAGAGTGTCTCTCTGAACGAGAGTGTCTCTGAGCGAGAGCTTGTCTCTGAACGAGAGTGAACGAGAGTGTGTCTCTGAGAGAGAGTGTGTCTCTGAGAGAGAGTGTGTCTCTGAGCGAGTGTGTCTCTGAGCGAGTGTGTCTCTGAGCGAGTGTATGTCTCTGAGCGAGTGTATGTCTCTGAGCGAGTGTATGTCTCTGAGCGAGTGTATGTCTCTGAGCGAGTGTATGTCTCTGAGCGAGTGTATGTCTCTGAGCGAGTGTGTCTCTGAGCGAGAGTGTATGAGCGAGAGTGTCTCTCTGAACCTGAGCGAGAGCGTGTCTCTGAGCGAGAGCGTGTCTCTGAGCGAGAGCGTGTCTCTGAGCGAGAGTGTCTCTGAGCGAGAGCGTGTCTCTGAGCGAGAGAGTTAAAGTGATAAACGCTCTGGTGTCTGGAGCGTCGAGTCTCTGGCCCCCTGCAGACACTGAAGAACGTCAGATTAACCTGCCACATCATCAGCTCTTCACTTCACGTCTGACTCCAGATCATAACACCTATTAGAGCGGTGTTTCTGACCCGGTCAGAGCGGATGAAGCACAGGCCAGACGACTGACCGATGCAATAAATGAAGAAAATAATACATTCAATTACAGAAACTTAATCATGTATTAACTCACTTACAAATGAATAAATAAATAAAGCAATGAATGATTTAAATAAAGAAATACAAATAATAGTATTATAACAGTATTTATATTCTGTGTGCAATAGATTCCATATCTAAATAAAATGCTTAAAACAAATATAGAATATAAATAAAATGGCAAAATTCCATACTTATTTATAAGTTTAATAAAACTAAATCCACAAACAACATTTGTTATTCAAATAAATTTATAATAAAACAGTTATAATAAAATAATAATATATTTAATATATTCATAAATTATTGTAAATTCATTATTAAAGTTTATTTATTTTAAGTTAGAACTATATATGAATATTTATGTATAATGTAAAAAATGTATATTTTTTAATTACTTACATATTTATTTACTCATTCCTTGTATGTCTAAATAAATTAGATTTGATAAATTGCAATGTTCATAAAATAAATATATTATAAATGTATTTATTGTTAATTTATATTACATTAAAATGTTGTTCATTCATTCATATAATATATTGAATTATTTCCTGTATTTGATTTTATTCGGACAGGGAATATATATTTCAGAATTGTTATGAACTTGTTAATTGAATAGTATTTATTGGAGTTTGACAGGCTCTGTGCTCATGGCTTTCGTTGCTGTAAAGAGCTGTCAGATCTGTATATTCCCTTGTTTTGCTCTGCTGCAGAGAGTAAGTCAGACGGGTTCGTGTGAGGAAATGATGACAGATCTGTTGATTTTGGGCTGAACTGGGCTCTAATGATGAACTGAGAGCGAAGCACCTGCTTTAATGGAGCTGTTGACGTGACGTCCCTGAACACATGCAGAAAAATGATGAATCTCCTGTTTGGGCCCCAGCGAGGCGCGCAATACATCTTCATTTCAGCAGGCTTGTTGTAAATGTCACTTAATGAAAAACATCAGAGCGTATGACAAACGCGTCGGTTGTCGGTGAGACACGGAGCCGCTTAACGAGCCGGGGCTTATTGGACAGAGTTTCAGTGCATCACATCAGACTCCTGCGATCTCGTAATCGAGCGAGCGATTTCACAGTCTCGTTCTCCGGAGGATGAGCGGCATGCATCTGAGCCTGCGGGACTTTATATCCTATCATTTAGACACCAAATATATTGCAGAATGTATGTGGAATACTGTATAAAGCTGCTAAAGTAACTTTTTGGGGTTAAAAATAATCAATATTTGAGCAAGTACATAACCAGGCAGAGTTCAAACTTTATCATAACGGTTAGCTTATAGTAATGTTTTCTAATCTGAGTGATACTGATTCGAGCATGGCGTCATTATGTCACGTCTGTAAACATAAAGACGTTTAATACACTATATCTCATGTGAGGATCCTGCAGGTGACGCATCGCTTATAGCCTTTTCTCACCGCAGCTGGAATAATTAAATATCATTTTGATGGCGGATAGCAAGGTTTGTGTGTTTATGAAACACATGACTGAAATTAAATTATATTCCAGTTTTAAATGTGCATCTGATTACATACAGCCTACGTGGGATTGCACAAGATTTGTATTTTAAACAGCACCAAGTCAAAATAATTAGCTTTTTAGGTTAAAATTCGAATGGTGTGACAATTAGAGATTAGACCGTACAGAAATTGAAATCTACATGTAACGCGAATATTCGTCAAATTTAAAATAAAAATCCACATTTAAATGCAATAACATTGCAAAACTGAAAACAAGCCATTAATTTACATTTATGCATTTATCAGATGCTTTTATCCAAAGTGACTCACAGTGCATTCAGACTATACGTGTTTCATCAGTATGTGTGTTCTCTGGGAATCGAACCACAACCTTTAGCGCTGTTAATGCAATGCTTTACCACTGAGCCACAGGAGCATGTGCACAGAACACATATTAATCGCATTTTCCAGCGGGACATCTATCAGCGTTGCACTCGCGTCTCGCACAAGAGCCGCATGTTTAGCATGTAAAATTAATATAAGGTCAACTTTTTAAAACATGTCTCATGACTTTATGCCGTTTTCCCATCCAAATGCAACTCATGTTGTTCAATGAAAAAAGTACTCTTTGTTTTCGGTCCTTTATATTAAACTATACATACATGCATGATGCTGTTTGTTTCTAATTGTTTAAGAAACTTTATAAATTATATATGGTTTATAAATATTATTTAAACACTATGCACTTTTTCAAAGATATTTGTGTTATTTTATTGCTTTGAAGAAACGTGCATTAGTAATATTTTGCTCGATGCGCCCTCTTGTGGCCTTAGGAGATGAGACAAAAGCTTTTATGAACATAAATTATGCTTTTTAAATTCAAATATAATTCGAATATTGATAATATTTAAGTTCAAAATTAAAATTTTCAGCCACTTTGACAGCCCTACATTATATACACATAGTGTAATCATAATGATGATGTTCTTAACATTAACTCAAAACTCAAAATATGTCATTTCAATAACTAAAATACATATTTTACAGTCAGTTATGCACATTGATCATAAACCTAACATCTAGCGCAGTTTTAATGCACAATATTTCAAAACAAGCTTTTCAGTCAAATGTAATTATTAGTGCAATATTTCAAATATTTCAATATTTCATTAATCCATGTGGAAAATCAACCCATGGCAAAAGTTTAAAAGCAGCCCACTTCCATTGAAAAAAGTGCATACTTGGCAACCCAATGTGAGCAGCAGGGGTCACGTTGAGTATAGTGAGAGTGCCTTTTATTGTGTCCAGCCTAAGACACACCTGTACATTAATCATGCTGTCTAATCAGCATCTTGATATGACACACCTGTGAGGAGGATGGATTATCTCGTTCACTAACACAGATTTACACAGATTTGTGAACAATATTTGAGAGAAATAGGCCTTTTGTGTTCATAGAAAAAGTCTTAGATCTTTGAGTTCAGCTCATGAAAAATGGCGGCAAAAACAAAAGTGTTGCGTTTATAATTTTGTTCAGTGTATAAACACACTGTATAAATATGTATAAAATAAACTAGTATAATGTCAATTTAAATATGTAAAGAAATACAAGTGTATGTGTGTATGTGTACAATTTATACACATGAAAAATATATAAATACATTATAAATAATATATGAGTATATATAGATATACACATCGGTTTAAAGGTCAGCTTAAAACTAAGATCAGAATTGCACACGTGTATATGTGTGTGTGTGTGTGTGTGTGTGTGTGTGTGTGTGTGTGTGTATGGTGTTGTGTGTGGTGTGGTGTGTCTCTGTGTGTGTGTGTGGTGTGTGTGTGGTGTGTGTGTATATGGTAGTGTGGTTGTGTGTGTGTGGTGTGTGTGTGTGTGTGTGTGTGTGTGTGTGTGTGTTGTGTGTATGTGTGTGTGTATGTGTGTTGTGTGTGTATGTGTGGGTGTGTGTGTTGTGTGTGTGTGTGTGTGTGTGTGTGTGTGTGTGTGTGTATATGTGTGGTGTGTGTGTGTGTGTGTGTGTGTGTGGGTGTGTGTATGTGTGTGTGTAGTGTGTGTGTGTGTGTATGTGTGTTGTGTGGTGTGTGTGTGTGTGGTGTGGTGTGTGTGGTGTTGGTGGTGTGTGTGTGTGTGTGTGTGTATACACATGTATACAAACATACACACAAACATTATACATATATGCATACAGATATATAGATAAATGTGTCATTGCTAAATCTCTTTGTGGATGAGTGACGTTACTGTGACGGCCGTTTCTTCACAGTGAGTGAAAGTGATTGTGAAAGAGTGTGTGAGGAGTTATTAATATGAACACGCCTAATGCTGGAGTCTCTTTGACTCTCTGAAAGGCCTTTAAATGAGTACTACAGCGCTGGAGACCTTTATAACATACAACAGCTCCAATAATGACGGTCTGCCAGCCTCAGACACGAGAAAGCCGCCAGAGTCCAGCAGAAAGCACCGCGCGGCAGAGACAGGAGCATCGTCCTGAGAGAGAGAGCACGTTCAGGTGATCTGATAAAGCCGCCGGCCGAGAGGAGTTTAAAGAGCCATCGAGGTATAAGCCAAAGCAAATAGTTATTACGTGTGTGGAATAAACCCAGCGCTGTCCCCAGGCTCCAGAAATGATGAACAGCTACTCGTTAAGAAAGAAATCAAAAGTAAACTATAAAAAAAAACACTTTATTTGCTAACCTGCATCAATAAAGAATAATTGTAATAATTTATTTATAATCCATGCATTTAATAAATACATAAGATTTTTTTTATTAATAATTTGAGTCTTTTTAATAAACAAATGAATAGAATAAATTATTTAATAATTTATTAAATAAATGTATAGATGAATAAAATATATGCAATTTTATATATTTAGCCATTTATTTACCAAACTATTTTAATACAAGTTTTTATTAAATTATTCATTAATTAATTTACTTATATATTTGTTTGCTTGGGATTTAATTAATTAGTTCACTTATTTATAAATACATAAACGTATAAATATATTTGTATTTATCCTTCATTTAACACGAAAATGTAATACAATAATTTAGTAATTTATTAAGTCCTTTATTTTATAAACAAACGAATATACATGCATTTGTTATTTAATAATTGAATAAACTAATGAATAAATACATTTGTTTAAAAATGTCTACATTTAAATATTTATTTAATCAATAAATGTATAAACAAATAATTTAAAAAACTACATTTTTTTATTTAATATTTTTTCTTTAACACAAATATAATACACTTGCATACTTTATGTATTAATTTGTTAAATAAATACATGTCATGTGAGCATTAACGACATCAGAGACTGTAAATATATGAATGTGATGTTAAATTATTGAACCCGTAAGTTCAAATTGAGTGAAATTCAAGTAGATATTTGTGTTCAGCTGGTGAAGGTTTTCTGATATTATAGAGTAACATGATCATAAACGAATCATATTCAACACGTCAAAAATCCCCAAGAATCTGAGCCTGAAAAACAACACGCGGAGAAGTTCAAACACTGATGCACTTCAATCTTCTTTCAAACAAGGTCAGCCTGTAATTTCTTCAAATGTAACCTTTTCTAGAGCCATAAAGTTACAGTAACACGTTACATTAAGAAATATTACTATTGTACTAAAATGTACTTCTCAAAATAGTAATAATCTTTAAGAAATATCAATCAAATATGTTTTAATTCAAACAGTTCTGTTGTGCTTCATATTATTTGACAAAAATAAATATGCAATGTTTTGTTATAAATTAATTGTTTATTTTCATTTATGATATAAAAAGATTCATTAATGGTTTTTAATATTTTATTTATTAATTAATTTTATTAAAATACAGTAACACCATACAAAGTAATTTTTTTTAGCATTAACTTAATTAGTTAACATGAACTAACAATAAACAATACCACACATTTAGTAACTGTGCAAAGCATTACATTAATGCATTTTCAAATCAACAGTATTTTTTAACTAATATTTAAAACGATTAATGGTGTAAAAATATGTTAGTTCATGTTAACTAATGCATGACTTTAATGCAAGACTTATTGTAAAGTAGTACCAAAAATACATACTTTCTGTTTAATATTTTAATTTCCATTTTTTTTAATTAGTATGACATTTTCCATTCAAATTTGAATTGCAATTTAGCATCATATGCAGAACAGAAATTGTATACAGAGGCAGGATTATCAACACTAAAATGCTACAAAGCCGTTCATAATTGATGCATTTTGCAGTGTATTAATGTGAAGCTGCTTTGAAGATGTATTGTATGAAGCGCGTCAGATATTAATGACTGAAATGCAAGGGTAGCACAATACAAATATAATTTGCAATGCAATGAAAGTATGTTACGTACTGAACAGTCAGAAGGAGTTAGCTTCATCTGTCTTCTTATAGAGTTAGTTTGCGGTTTCATGCATTCGGAGATTATATAGTAGGTTATTAATATGTATTGTGCATCATGGGAATCTAAGAGAAATCTATCGCCCCCTAGAGTTTGGAGGTTTGTTACTGATGCTGTAAAACAGACAAACGAGTATATTTCTGTCCTCGGATCTCATTGAAACGACTGAACGTCACACAATCAGATTCTCATGCATCTCTGACATGTAAAGGACGAATGAAGAACAGTTAATCAGCTCTAAAACTTTAGCATTTCAGCTCAGATCTCCAGCGAGACGCCGCGCTTCAACCTTTAATTTACTTTTCACTGACAAATTGGCTTCTCGGTCCCTCGGTGCTCAAGAAGCACAATAATTCTCTCCGTGTGAGAGTCCTCGTGGAAATAAGCCCGATTCTGGCTTTCCGAAGAGTTTTAATAAGCAATTAAAGCCTTCAATAGGAGCTCCTAATTAAAGGCATGTTAAACAAACAGTTATGAATACAGAAGAAATATTGACAATGGTTTAGGTGCCGCACGCTCACGAGGGAAACCCTGAGCTTATTAGAAAGCATGAAATTAATTTCAGCTCGGTCTGTGAGAAGTCCCTCCTGCGCCGCTATAACGAACCCTAACGAACGCCGCTCATCAATAACACCGCAACAAATACACTTACAGACTCATTTTATATATTTCACATATGTA
>QVTF01008953.1:0-23336 GCA_003573665.1 Oxygymnocypris stewartii | reverse complement strand
ATCAAAACCAACAAAAGAGCAATAATGTGCAAGCAAGTGTTATGACAAATCAAAAATCAGAAATATGATATTTAGGCAAAACAAGAAATATACACATCATCATCATTCTGTTTAAAAGCTCTTAATGCATGTGTATTTTCTTCTGGAGCATCAGTGAGTGTTTGAATCTTCTGTAATAGTTGTAAATGAGTCTCTCAGTTGTCCTCGGTGTGAAAAGATGGATCTCAAAATCATACAGTCATTGTTGGAAAGGGTTCAAATACACATAAATGCAAATACACATAAAGGATTTTTCTGAAGAACAGCAGACAGTTTAACTGTTCAAGACAAACGAGGGACTCATGAACAACTATCACTAAACAACACAGTATTAAGAATCAAGTGTATGTAAACTTTTGAACGGGGTCATTTTTAAATTCAACTATTATTTTCTCTTGTGGACTACATGTAAACATCTTTTATGTGAAATATCTTATTCAGGTCAGTACTAAATAAACAATAGCATGCATTTTGTATGATCCCTCTTATTTGGTAAAATAATTAACATTTTGCAGATTCTGCAAGGTGTATGTAAACTATTGACTTCAACTGTATATGTATATACACTGAACAAAATTAGAAACGCAACAATTCTGTTTTTGCCCCATTTTTCATGAGCTTAGAGACTTTTTCTATGAACACAAAAGGCCTATTTCTCTCAAATATTGTTCACAAATCTGTCTAAATCTGTGTTAGTGAATGAGATAATCATCCACCTCACAGGTGTGGCATATCAAGATGCTGATTACACAGCATGATTATTGCACAGGTGTGTCTTAGGCTGGCCACAATAAAAGACCACTCCAAACCTGTGAGGTGGATGGATTATCTCTGCAAAGGAGAAGTGCTCACTAACACAGATTTAGACATATTTGTGAACAATATTTGAGAGAAATAGGCCTTTTGTGTTCATAGAAAAAGTCTTAGATCTTTGAATTCAGCTCATGAAAAATGGGGGAATATACTCTACTATATATATATATATATATATATATATATAGTGAGTGAATATATAGTATTTGTGTGTTGCATGTTTGAACTGAAGAAATTCACATTTAGTAATATGGTACCCCTACATTTGCTTATATTATTCTCATTTCTACTCTCTCAGAAAAAAGGTTCAAAAGCGTACAAAAATTGAGAGCTTTTGTACCTTTTTTGTCACTTTGGATAAATTTGTCTTGAACAGACAGATAGACACACAGATAGATAGATAGATAGATATAGATAGATAGATAGATAGATAGATAGATAGATAGATATATAGATAGATAGATAGATAGATAGATAGATAGATAGATAGATAGATAGATAGATAGATAGATAGATGATAGATAGATAGAAATAAATTTGATATGAGGAAACAAATATTGGTTCAGTTAGTTGGAAATAAGTGGTTTTACATATTCAGAAACACAAAGAGAGAAAGAGAGAGCGGGCGATAACTTGAAAAGAGAGCACTGTGAAAAGTGTTCAGTTTCTAGAGGCGCGCACAAATGTTCCTTTCATCTCACGGCCAGCCGAAGGGGCCACCTGTTTCAGGGATTGGGTGGCCTTTGTTCCGAGGTCGTCCTGACCAGAGACTTTCACATACTTCCCAGCTCAGAGAATTCAGTCGGATCTGAAATGGATCCCGAGCCGCGGCAGACGCTCTCTCGGGAAGCAGCCATCCCAGGAAGAATGTCAGTCAGCTGCATGTCCTCCTTGTGACCAACTTGGAAATACGCCTGCCAGTTATAACCAGAAACAGAAACAGTGTCCATCTTTGTTTAGATGGGGTCTGTTCTGATTCAGTTTAAACAGCGCATAAAAATCAAGAGTGTGTGTTTGAGAAGTCTTTTTAGACATAAGTGACTCCCACAGAGATAGATTACTAATAACATATTTGGATTAACCTGCCTTTATTACAATGTGGAAGGACACAGCTTTGTTTACTACAGGTTTTTTTTAAGGCTGGGAACAGCAGATCACTTCATATTCACCTCAGAGACGGCCTGTGCTTGGAAATAGTGAACAACCCAACAAAAACTGTGGTTAAACAACCCAACAGAGAGCGGGACGCTTTGTTTTCCCAGCACACAGAAACTTCCTCTTTGCTTTTTAAATGCTGGAGTCATATGTCAGGTGTATGAATAAGGCTTGACGGCGCCGCCCATCTTCTATTGTGAATGTCCAGGCTCTTTATCAATGCCCCACTTTTATTTATCTGGCAAATCATGAGAACAAAACTAAACATTAGGACAATCAGGACAGCAGCTTCATGTTGCCTTTTGTGTGCTCCTTATTTCCTTTCTTGGTTTTGTGAAAGTCACGTAGATGAGGATCCATATAAACTAGATTTTGGTCTTGCTTACCATGTGGCATTGTCATTGCCCATGTGGTTGCTAAGGTATTGTGAGGGGTTTTTAGTGTGTTGCTATGCAGCTGTTTGGCCGGCCCAGGTCAAAAGAGCCCAAGTCTGTATGATAATCTGGTCCTTATATATGAGGCCAATTTGAATTGTCCACGTTATTGTTTGACACACACAAATCATAAGTCTGGCTGCTTACAAAAGTAATAGCACAAATCTCCTCAGCAATACAAGATTTGTATCATTTTTGTGGGGAAAAAATAATACTTTTATCAGAAATTATGCATTAAATAGATCAAGTGAAGTGTCAGCAAAGACTTTTATATTGTTATGAAAATACTATTTTAAACAAACTCGGCTCTTTTGAACTTTCTACTTTTCAGAGAATCCTGAAAAAATATATTTATTGGACAAAAATATAAAGCAGCACATCTGTTTGCAACATTGATAATAATAAGAAATGTTTCTTGAGCTGCAAATCAGCATGGAGTATAGACTGAAGTAATAGGATGCCGGAATAAGTTATCTTTATTATTTAGTTACAACATTTTACAATATTACTGCTTTTGCTGTACTTTTGATCAATTGCAGCAGATGAGCATAAAATATTTCTTTCCAAAACAGTAAAAAAAAATTTTTTACAGAGCCCAATTTTTTTGAATGGTAGTATATGAATCAAAATTACTATTAATTATAAAGAAACACATATGATTAAACATGACATTTTGAAGCAGAAAGACATAATAGTACAAAAATTTTATTTTCTTGTCAAATGTACTCCAATAAGTCAGTCTGTACTGTGTATATATCTAGCCAGTCAAGCCACTATGCTTTTTTACTGTATTTAAATAAGCATGTTTGATATTTTGGCAAATTATATACATAATTACAATTATTATGAACTACAAAACTATTTCAAATGAATGAGTGTTTAATTTATTATAGCTGGTAATAATTGCTAATTACACTGTAATAAAGACTACAATAGCTTACAGAGGTATGATTGCTATATTGCTACTGTAAAGTGTGTTATTTGAGCAGTAAATCATCTATATAGGGGGAATATATTTTAAAATATATTCACAAACGGATCTCAGGCTGCCTGGCACTCTGGCGGACATCCCTGCATGGATGAAAGAACATCACCTACAGCTCAACCTGGCAAAGACTGAGCTTCTTGTCTTCCCTCCAACTCTACAGCATGACTTCACGATTCAGTTGGGTTCTTCTACAATTACCCCATCAGCTTCGGTCAGAAATCTTGGTGTAATCTTTGATGACCAGCTGACCTTCTAAGAGCACATTGCAAAGACTGCTCGATCTTGCAGGTTTGCACTACACAACATCAGAAAGATCAGGCCCTTTCTGACAGAGCATGCTGCACAACTTCTTGTCCAGGCCCTTGTCTTTTCCAGGCTGGACTACTGCAATGCTCTTCTGGCTGGACTTCCATCAAACACAATCAAACCTCTACAAATGATTCAGAATGCAGCGGCACGACTGGTCTTCAACGAGCCCAAAAGATCTCCTGTTACACCTCTTTTTATCTCCTTGCACTGGCTATCAGTTGCAGCTCGCATCAAGTTTAAGACACTGATGCTTGCATATAAAACAACCACAGGGTCAGCACCCACCTACAGTACTTCCACTCACTGTTACGAATCTACATCCCCTCCAGAAGCCCCGCCTACTTCCACTCACTATTACGAATCTACATCCCCTCCAGAAGCCCCGCCTACTTCCATTCACTATTACGAATCTACATTCCCTCCAGAAGCCCCGCCCACTTCCACTCACTATTACAAATCTACATACCCTCCAGAAGCCCCACCTACTTCCACTCACTATTACGAATCTACATCCCTTCCAGAAGCCCCACCTACTTCCACACTATTACGAATCTACATCCCCTCCAGAAGCTCCGCCTACTTCCATTCACTATTACGAATCTACATCCCCTCCAGAAGCCCCTCCTACTTCCACTCACTATTACGAATCTACATCCCCTCCAGAAGCCCCTCCTACTTCCACTCACTATTACGAATCTACATCCCCTCCAGAAGCCCCACCTACTTCCACTCACTATTACGAATCTACATCCCCTCCAGAAGCCCCGCCTACTTCCACACTATTACGAATCTACATCCCCTCCAGAAGCCCCGCCTACTTCCACACTATTACGAATCTACATCCCCTCCAGAAGCCCCTCCTACTTCCATTCACTATTACGAATCTCCATCCCCTCCAGAAGCCCGCCTACTTCCACACTATTACGAATCTACATCCCCTCCAGAAGCCCCGCCTACTTCCACACTATTACGAATCTACATCCCCTCCAGAAGCCCCTCCTACTTCCACTCACTATTACGAATCTACATCCCTCCAGAAGTCTGAGATCTGCTAGTGAGCGACGCCTCGTGGTACATCACAGAGAGGCTCAAAATCACTCTCCAGAACATTCTCGTTCACCGTACTTGACTTCATCATCATAAAAAAATTTAAAAAACACTTTTCTAAATCTTCATCTTTCTCTTTCTATCCTTCTCTTGCTGGCTTGTACTTATTTGAACAATGCCTGAGACTTGGTGTTACGAGCATTTTGTCTGTTTGCCTCTTCAAGATTAATCGCTTTATGTATTCCCCAATTGCAAGTCGCTTTGGATAAAAGTGTCTGCAAAATTATTAACTGTAAATGTAAAATAAATGCTGGTTATATGTTACTAATGTACAATTCTTTTTCAGTGTGCTTGTATATACGCAAGGAAGTTTGCTGGTTTACATGATCATAGGAGGAGTTAGATACATTTGCACATCAAGGTTGGCGAGTGATTTTAGACTGAAGGAAAATACATATTTACAGTCTGTTTGTTGAGTTCTGGCCTGTTCTTTTGCCTGTTTGTCTCTCCGCATAGCTATCAGACATTCAAGGAGGCAACATTAAATACTTTTGTCATTTCCTGAAGTATCCAGTCTAGACAGAGAATCCTCCAAGCTCCAGCAGAGCCAGTCGAATACACATTACACTGTCTATCTATAATTAGAGGCCAGAAATGACACATTACAGAAATGCACCACAGTAACAGGAAACTTGAGTACAAAATATGCCATGACTCACATCCTTGAAACCAACTTTACAGATGGTGGTAGTGTACTTTAATTTGGGTGGAGACTGGACACAAAGTAGGTGCTGGCCTTTAATTCTTATTATAGCTTTAGCTAGTTCCTCATGGTCACATAACAGATAAAAGCATTGTCTGATACTGTAGTAAATCTATGGGGTAAAGGATGTGAGAGATACATGGTATGAAGCTCAGGGCCAAAAGAAGTCCACATGAGAGCAAAGTGTGCATAGTCTTCAGGGAGTAGACACTTCGATGTTGAAATAAATCGTTATATGGCCAAGAAAATCACGATAAGCTGATTTGAAATTAGTATTATGTGTAAGCTATTAAAGTGATCTGTCCATTATATGCTTTCAAACTAACAGAGTTCAAAAACACAGATGTATCTGTTCCAAAAACAACCAGATGTGTCAGTTTGTGGCAAACGTTCTGAAGAAATTTTATTTAAATTTGCCAAACAAAAGGCCCGCCATGCCATATCACAAGAGGAGAAATACAATAAAGTAAAACATGTTCATTTCTAATTTTTGGTTTTATTTTCACATTGAAATGTAAAAAAAACTATGTACATTTGATACAAAATAGTATAAAATATTTATAATAGAAAAATTTATGTAATACATTTTAATATAATATAGTTGGATATAATGCAACTTTTACTTTTGTCTCATGGCCTTCAATCAATTGATTTGTATCCCTTCATATCATAAATTCTGGTCTTTTTTAATACCAAGTTCTAAACTAAATTAGAAATCTGGTGCCTCATTTATAAAACAATCAGATTTGATCCTTAATTACACATTAAAATTGAGCAACCAATCAGGATTTATAAAGGCAAACACCTTTGTGAAAGTGTTCTTATGCAGACGCCAACTGCAGACAAACTTTGTGCACTCTTATATACTAGTAATAAAATAACACAATGTTTATTTAAATGTAAAGATTAATAGAAAAACACACCATGCATTAATATTATTGTATTAGCAAATGAGCATATTGTGATAATTACAATATTGAATAGCATTTGTTCACACTGTTCACTTGAATTTAAGATGCACTTTGATTTATAAAGTTGGATGCATTTAGGAATATATTCTTTGTGTGCAGATCAAACAGAAATTAAAAGCATTTAGGATTTTGTTCAAATACTTAATTAAAAGTATGAACAATAGTACCAGTAAACAACTAATTTTGACAGGAATGCACTTAATGCATCTCAGACAAAGCACTTATATGAATGGCCTCTAGAGCCCCGAGCAACGAAGAAGCTATGATAGGCTTCATTAATGACTTAATTTCATGCATTTTAATGATTTTGGTTTTGACAAGTCAAAGGATGCCTTCACCCCATAAAGTCTGTTGCCATCTGTTAAACACAGTGGAAATCCGTAATGACATGGACAGCAGTCCAGTGGGAGTCATTAGGTCTAATGAGGGGCCTTAATGGCCAAAAACATATCAAGTCATTTAACAGGACCATGAACATCAGAATGCAAACACTAATCACTTATGACATTCCCAAAGTCCAGGATAAAACGGTCTCCACACACTCATGCACCCACACACACACACACATGCGCGCGCGCGCGCACACGAGTCAAATAGAGCCCCAGTTCCACGCACACTAGAATGAAGACAAAAGCTGTTCTCATCTTTTTCTACATATTTGTGAATATTTTTGGTAAAGCAGTAATTTCTGCAATTTTATGTACACAACTACTTCTTTGACTGTAATAAACTTTCAAGCTACACCCATCAAACCCTGCAGTTATTTTATAAAATGCTTGTAACTTTTTATTGTTATTATTAAATCCATGTTGTATCTGATCAGCAACTTCTTATTAAATAGAGAATGTGAAAAAAGGTTGAATGTTACCATGAAGCACCATGTTATTTCTGCATTTCCCCTTTGTCTTAAAAAATAGAATTTTAGAATTAGAATTTTGAAAATTCAACCTAAAAAAAACCTAAAGCTTTTGCGGTAAAATTCATACAAATTTTTCTCAATATTGATAAGGAATTTAATTTGAATATTGAATTGAATGAAATTTAGAAGGACATATAATCTTAGAATTACCAGTATTAAACACGTTGGAACTAATGTAATTTAATTAAATTCCTTTGAATTATAACTCATGATTGAACAAAAACAGTACACATGTATGAACGCTACATATTTATTTTTAATAACACATCAAAACAACATATTTATTGCTCTGAAACGTTTTCGAATACATTTTATTCTCATAAAATGTTTCATGCTGCAATATGCGTACATTTCATATTTATTAACACAATTTTGTTCAGAAAGTGTGAGAGACATGGAGAAACGACTAAATATACATACTGTCACGGTGCTGCACGGGGTAGCCAGGAACGAGGAGACGAGGATAACATAAACAGTAGACTTTACTAGGAGGTAGACAGACACAGATGATGGTTGGGGTACATACACTTCCATTGACATATACATTAGCGTAGACATTTACAATAACCGACAGGAAACATGGGGCAGAGCAGACTATAAATAGGGAGACTTAACAAGACACACCTGGAACTAAATCAAGACACAGACGGGGACTATAAAGTAATGATGACAGGAAACAGGAAGGACCAAATATGGGCACATAACACAAGGGTAAGGAAACACAAGGCAGAGGGAGACAAAGTCTGACATTACTGGGTGGGCACTCTGGAGGCCTCAAGGGACCTGGAGACAGGGCAGGTGGCCTCCAGGGCGGTGCCCATTCTGGGACCCAGGCGACCATGGTGGATCAGGGGACTCAGGCGGCCATGGCGGATCATGGGACTCAGGCGGCCATGGCGGATCCGGGGACTCAGGCGGCCATGGCGGATCCGGGGACTCAGGCGGCCATGGCGGATCCGGGGACTTAGGCGGCCATGGCGGATCCGGGGACTCAGGCGGCCATGGAGGGTAGCCCCCCCCAAAAAAATTTATTGGGGAAGTTCATAATCTCTGGGGGGCGCTCAGGAGGCGCGGATGCCGGGGAGCACTCTGGAGGCGTGGAAGGCGAGCTGGACAGGGCCAGCGGAGGCCCAGGTGAGCTGGACGTGACCAGCGGAGGCCCAGGTGAGCTGGACGGGACCAGCGGAGGCCCAGGTGAGCTGGACGGGACTAACTCTCGAGGGCGCTCGGGCGGCTCTGACTCTCGTGGGCGCCCGGGCGACTCTGACTCTCGTGGGTGCTCTGGAGAGCTGGACGGAACCAGCGGAGACGAAGATGAGCTGGGCAGGACCAGCAGAGGAACTTGAGAGCACTTGCGAGGAGTCGGCACCGGAGGGCGCTGGCGGGGAGCAGGCACCGGAGGGCGCTGGCGGGGAGCAGGCACCGGAGGGCGCTGGCGGGGAGCAGGCACTGGGGCTGGGCTCCAAACCATCCCCTCATAATCCACTAACAAGCCCAGGGGTACCAAGGGGCGCTCGGGTAACGCGGAACTGGACGGAACCAGCGGAGACGAAGACAAGCTGGGCGGGACCAGCGAAGATGAGCTGGGCAGAACCAGCGGAGACAAAGATGAGCTGGACTGGACCAGCAGAGACGAAGATGAGCTGGACGGGACCAGTGGAGACGAAGATGAGCTGGACGGGACCAGTGGAGACGAAGATGAGCTGGACGGGACCAGTGGAGACGAAGGTGAGCTGGGCGGGGCCAGCGGAGACACTAGGGGGCTGGTTTCGACTCGGGACCGGAAACTTCCCAGACACCGGTAGATCCCCTCTCTCCAACACAATCCTGTGGTGTCTGGGAGATCCATAGGGCGCTGGTAATTTGCCCCGAGCCGAAACAGATGGAGAATTGCCGCGTCGTGGAGCTCAGTCACCGCGGCGAGCCCGTAGAATTCCCCGGCGAACTCCACGAATGAGAGATCCCGCCGGATAAGGGTGAGGATGCCGGCGGCGAACTCCATCGTTTGTTTTAGGGTTGGTTATTCTGTCACGGTGCTGCACGGGGTAGCCAGGAACGAGGAGACGAGGATAACATAAACAGTAGACTTTACTAGGAGGTAGACAGACACAGATGATGGTTGGGGTACATACACTTCCATTGACATATACATTAGCGTAGACATATACAATAACCGACAGGAAACATGGGGCAGAGCAGACTATAAATAGGGAGACTTAATAAGACACACCTGGAACTAAATCAAGACACAGGCAGGGACTAATAAACTAATGATGACAGGAAACAGGAAGGACCAAATATGGGCACATAACACAAGGGTAAGGAAACACAAGGCAGAGGGAGACAAAGTCTGACATACATTTATAGATAAATTTACTAAACATTTTTAACACCTGTTGGTACTCCATACATACTTGGGTACAAAATGAACTGAAATACGAAACGTGTAACTTAAAAAAAAAACAGAAATCTGGGATATAAAAATCTTGTATCTTTTCCAGGTCAAGATTTAAAGCATTCAAATGACGCAAGGTCTACACAAGCTTACTTCAAGGCCTTTTAAGATCAAGCAATGCTTTGTCAAGCCAACATCAGAGTTTTCCAAAGAGCATCGTCACAAATATGAACCTGATATTACGGTCATACCTGTTGTGCATGACTTAAGGGTGCTTGCACCGCAGATACACCTGAAACTGGACAATATATCCGACAGAAACACGCCATGTAATTTACCTGCACTGAACACGAGCAGAAGAGGCTGGGCAGAGAAAACAATGAACAACAGACCCGCTTACATAACACACACCCAGACAAACTCTGTTCCACTTCATCCCATTGTGTGTGTGTGTGTATACAGGCGTGTGTGTGTGTGTGTGTGTGTGTGGGGGGGGGGTATACAGGCGTGTGTGTGTGTGTGTGTGAGTACAGGTGTGTGGCATGTCTGAGTCGTCTTCTGAAGTAAAAATACCACAGAAAGTCATCCATGACCAAACAAGCAGGCTCTCATATCTATTGCTCAAAACAGAAAAGTGGATAATGACGTAAGTGATGAATACAAATGCATAACATTTTAATGTCGTTACATGGAAATATGATCAAATGTATACAATTCACATAAATGTAAACTTCCACAAAAGTTTGCCAACAGTTTCTTAAGCTGTAGTTCACATATTATAGCTTCTGCTGGTGAATAATCAGTGTATTATTAATTAACAGTATAAATTTAACAGCTTTCCATTACTGAACGGAACACAATTCATATTTGCATTGTAACAACACCCTATTATGATAGCCACTTAAAATGAGACACACTTAGTCTTAAAGAGATAGTTCACTCAAATGTTAATTCTGTTTTCATTCATCACGTTCTAAATAAACTAATTCTATAAAACATCTGGTCAACTATCCATTTAATGTCTAAATAGCATACTAAAATATATATTACAGTGAGAGTAGTAGTTAGTATGCTATTTCTGCTTACTACTGCATGCATAGGGTATGTGTGAAGTTGTAATCCAGTACTTAATTTCTAACCAGTGAAACCGGTCCATATCGAACACGAGAAGGAGAACAGGAGACCTCTTTTAGATAAAGGTGTTTGATAACACGTTGTGTGAGATCCACGGACATCTTCCATCCTCCAGTCAGCCTTCAGACGCTCATATATGAGTGAGATCATCTTCTTCAGATCTTGTATTTCTGTTTCCCTCTGTCACTGATCACACAGATGTGCTGAGAGAGAGAGAGAGAGAGAGAGAGAGAGAGAGAGAGATCGTAGTAAGCTCTCAAGAGAATCACTGCATGCTAAGCACATCACGAGCGCAGAAATGTACAAAGATGGCTAGATGAAAACAGAAATCCATTAACAAAGCAGGCTTGGTTATCAGGGGAAGTTGATAGACAAAGTAAAAACCCACTCTACAGACATCAATTATGTCTCAGAAAAAGCACTCGTCACATGAAGATCCTTCATTCTTGGTTGATTTCAGTAGAGTTTGGCGTTTGTTGCTAAGCTAACAATACAATACATTTTTTTTTATTATTTAATCCCTTAACCGATTCGCTCATAGGGGATCATGTCTTTTCAGTGGGCTTATTTATTGACTCGATGGCACCCATCCCCTCTCTGAGTCAAGCGTACAGCACCTTGTATTCTCAGGGGGTCTACTAACCAGGCCCGACCCTGCTTAGCTTCCGAGATCAGACGAGATCGGCGCCATGGGTGGTATGGCCGTAAGCCATACTAATGAATTAAATTCATTAACAAGCATAAAAAAACACCAATTTGTAAAACAAACAAGTTCTACAATTTTAATTAGACTGAAATTTATCAGTACTTTTGGGTATTGATATGAGATTTCCAGACTTTTTTGTAAACTGAACCCCTTTGGCCTAAAATATTTACTTGAAATTCCCCCTGAGAAATTCTTCCTTAATTTAACACATCTGTTGCCATTTAATGACCAAATCACATGTATTTAATCAAATACAATTGTATTAATAAAATATTTTTCTTCTTCAAGTGTTTTATTTTGATTATTTTAAAATGTATTTATTTTTATAATTAAATTACACTACCTTTTAAAGTTTGCAGTCAGTAAGATTGTCTTTCCTGAATAAAAATACCCTTTTTAATGATAATCTATATTTTAATATTCATGGGGCCCATTTTATATATATATATTTGTGCATTTTATTGCATGCCAGGTATGTATTTTACCGTATGTATTTAAAAAAAAGGACATTAATTATTTTATTATCAAGGATGCATTAAAATATATCAAAACAATCTATTTTAATTAAAAGCTGTTCTTTTGAACATTCCATTTATTAAAGAAACCTGAAAAATACATCCTTTTCCACACAAAAATATTACGCACAACTATTTCAAAATTGATCATGATCAAAAATGTTTTTGAGCAGCAAATCAGCATATTAGAATTATTTTTTTGATGGATCACGTGACACTGAATACTGGAGTAATGATGCTGAAAATTCAGCATGGTAACATCACAAAATAGACATCATGTCGTGAGTGTTCCTATGATGCCTGAAAATGCTGTCTAGGCAGCTCACTAGATTTCACAGCGGGGCTAGGGTGTATGATGTATGCATGTGAGAGATGGATCCTAGATTGCTGGATAATTGAGTTGAACGGCCCATGGCATTCTCTGAAGTGGGTGTCATTTTTCACATCAGCTCACTTACCCCTAGCAACCAGGCCTCCAAATGGACAACCGTGCAGCTGCGAGAGACTTTTCCTCCCTAATTCTCGCAGTGCTAATGCTGTCTGTCATTTCACGCTTTGGGTAGATATTACAGGCTGGGCTCAGTAATACTTCACTGCAGTATTAGCAAACAAACTCGCTTCTGCTTCAAAGAGAAGTTCTGCACATGTTTCTCGAGCAGCTGAGCTCACACCAGTTGTCACATCCAGACTGTAGAATATGTAGACACACGGGGCGAGTCCTTCGTCTGGGATATTCTCACATGAAACTTCATAAAGCTCTTTGACAGGAGTGATAAACATTTGAGTACACTTTTACAGACTGAATCAAGATGTCAATTTCAGTCACAGTTTAAATGTTGATAAACAGGCTCTTACATTGAGATCTCTGAAGTATTCGTTGTAATCCAGGGCATAGCCGACCACAAAACGATTGGGGATCTCAAATCCAACATCTGGAACAAATATCACATGTGAATGAAATGGAAATGTTAATCTGTGTTTGGGGCGTCTTGATGTTTTAGGCTAATGTTTTTGAGGGAAAAATCAGACAACAGAGCTCTTAACCCTGTAAAGCCTGACATATGAAATAATAATGGGAATTTTTTTTTTTTGAAATGGAACAGTCTATTGAAAAAGTTTAAAAGACAACATAAAAAGGTTTGCACGTGTTAAAAAATCATATTTGATACATCAGGCTGTTTAAAAAATATGCAGTTTTGTGCAGTTGTTGATAATTATATGGATGAATTTCTGATTGTAATGTAAATCAATGAGATTTTATAACTGTATGGCAAAATACTTATATAAATTGCATATTAAAGGGGTCATATGATGCTTTTTTTAAAGATCATTATTCTGTGTATTTGGTGTAACAGAATATGTTGACATGTTTTATTGTTCAAAAAACTAATTTTTCAAATACTGTACATTATTGTGGTTCCGCCTCTGCTTCGTTTTCTACAAAGTCCCTCCTTCCGACAAACGCAGTCTGCTCTGATTGGCCAACTGGCACAGTGCATTGTGATTGGCCGAACACCACAAGCCGCACTGAAAATGTAACGCCCCTTTCCATAATCTGGAACTTTAGCTTTCAAAATGATAGTAAAGAAAGTTATTAATGTCCTTCGTTTTACCATCAGTTCAAGCCCGAGAGGGGAACAGAGTCGTGTGACAGACTCTCTCTCACATACACACACACATGACGCTGCGCCTCTCTCACACTCACACACACACACACACGATGCTGCAACTGTGACTCTCTCTCTCTCTCTCTCTCTCACACACACACACACACACACACACACACACACACACACACACACAAACACACACAGACGCTGCGACTCTCTCGCACACGCACACGAACGATGCTGCAGCTGTGACTCTCTCTCTCTCTCTCACACACACACACACACACAAACGACACTGCGCTGTGACTATCACACGCACACGCGCAAGCGCACGCACACCCACACCCATGATGCTGAAGCTATGACTCTCTCTCTCTCTCTCTCTCTCTCTCACACACACACATTTACGTGCAAAATTCTGCATTTAAACAGTCAATAGCAAATACTTAAACTAATAACAAAAAGAAGTGCCAGATGGTCATAGTAGAGTCAGAATTACCTCGTCTCCTAGGTTCACGAAACTGTTGTCCATAAAATATGTTGCTGTTCTGTTTTAAGTAATCAATGATTCCTAAATGCATCTACTTTCGGAGGCCAAATAAAGTGCCTTTGTTTTCACCTAGAAACCCACAGCGTCTCCATGTCATGCATCAACACTACTGCGGTTACTGAAACCACGCCTTCTTTCTTTACGTGAACATTTGGGCGGAGTTATGCAAATATTTCCACATCGTGATGTAGACATGTGGGGGCGTGTCTGAAATAGCCGGTTTAGGGGGGCAGGACAGAGTCTTAACTTTTATAAATAATATTTCTTTGGTTTTGAGACTTTAGTCTTTGCAACTTCAGGGATCTCATCTATGCAGGAACAGCTTGTAACACCCCAAAGAGAAAGCAAAACTTGAAATCGCATCATATGACCCTTTCAATATCAGCTGTCACTCTATATCTCCTAATAAAATGTCTTAGTAAGAGGATATGATCAAATCGGTGTAGTTTTTATTAGCAAAAAATATATTATGTAATGCAATAAAATGACAATTGAGAGATGAACAAATAAATGTTCCTCGAAAGCCTGATGGATCATATTTGATACTTGCATTTTAACATTATTTTCTAAAAAATTATATATGGATATTCAAGCAAATGCTTCAGTCCAGTAAGTTTTCGTCCTGAAATATACTAACAATATTAAAGGTTATTATGTTTACTTTACAACAATTAGTAAAGATTTCACAGCAAAAAGACACATGAACCACAAGGTGAAGGTGGACATTTTTACAATTATACTAAAAGTCTCTAAGAGTAACTACTTTATAGGGTTAAAAGTATATTATCCATTATATTGGTACAATATTATTCACATACATTTGCATTAGATATGTAATCACTTACAGTCTGGCAGATATCCTGTCCCACTGGGCACCTGTTTCACCAGCAAACTGTGACAGACACAAAACAAGCCCCCCATAAACACTTGTGTGCAAGCTTTCTTCAGAAAATATTCACACACACTGCTGCACTGACTGGCTAAAGAAGGCGACTCCACGAACGCAGAGCTCAGGCCTGTACTGGTCTATCATCCGTCTGGGGACTCACCCAGCTACTTTGATCATCTTGGGCCTGAAGGCTTCAACGTGATCCAGCAGTGTCTTCATGGTCTTTCCAGTGTCCACGATGCCCTGAGGGAGGAAAGACACTGAGATGAAGCCGGTCACTCACCGTCAGCTTGAGAAGCACAATTAACAGAACTCCAGGTTATCTTGGCATTGCATGAAATCATCACGTCGCAACGGCACAAAATAAACAATAAAATCCGTGTGTTCACGGTTTTATGGCTTATCAGATATTACTGTACTACTTAAGATAATCATCATAATCCATAAATCACAAACAACTTTAATTCATTGATATAATATCAAAACTATTATATTATTATAGAAAACTTTGGGCTCTGTAAATAAAAAAAAATGTTTTTGAAGTCTCTTGCTCACCCATGTTGCATTTTTTTAACTAAAAATAGAATAGTGAGATTTTCACAATTCGTATTATATTATTGTTGAAAATAATTTTGCTGCTAAAATATATAATATAAAAAAAAATGAAAATTCAAAAGAACTGCATTTATTTGAAATAAAAATCCTTTGTAACAAAGTCTTTACTGTCACGTTGGATCAATTTAATGCATCCTTGTTGAATAAAAGTATTATATCTTTGGTTACACTTTATTTTAAGGTTCAATTCATGTTGTTAACAAACCATTAACTACAACTTTTGCTTCAAACTCCTAATTGGCTGCTTATTAATAGTTAGTGCGGTAGTTGTAGTTTAGGTATTGGGTAGGATTAGGGATGAAGAATATGTTCATGCACAATATGTGCTTTATAAATACTAATAAACAGCCAACATGTTAATAACGGTCATGCTAATAAGCAACTAGTTAATGGTGAGAACCCCTTTACTAAAGTGTTACCATTTCTTTTAACAAAAAATTAATAAAATAAGTAATAATGCACATGTTTGAACAGTATTATATTAGAAAATATTTACACATGCAAATATGATTGATTTAAAAGTAGGCCCCTATTTTTGCAGACATTTCAATGTTGTACTTTTAACTTTTGTAGCTGTATCAGACTGTGAACAAATAAGATCAAATGCATTGAAAACAAATGTACAAAAGAAAATGTAGGGCATGTATGGCATCATTAAAAGCGGCAAGCTAGCAAAAATAGCAATTAAGACTAAAAACAACCCCCTAAGTCACATGAAATGAATGCCGCTTTTTTGCTTGAATAGACAAAGGCACAAAATGGTACATGATTGACTGACCTCTGAAATATTCAAGCATATCAAAAATAATCTGCTATATAGCTTCTGAAAGGCCTTTATTTATTGGAAAGGATATTAAAGTGACTGAGAGTGAGTTTATCCAGACAAACAGCAGACGTACCTCCACAATCAGGACGTTCTTCAGGACATGTGAAGAGACACAGAAGATGAGACGCAGAATGCTCGGGATAAATCAACATCACAATATTCACAGAATACTTACTATAACAATAACTCACATAGACAAGCAACAACAATGCAAAATTAGCACAGTAAGCAGACTAGGTCAGTATAATGGTGGGAAAAGGACAAAACTGAATTACAGTTGAGAATCAGCTCTGGCAATAACAGGAATTACAAAAATAACTTTGAAGTAAACCATCTGGATGCATTGCACTAATGACAATTTGTGGGATTGTGTTTAAATATTTTGAATATAATCTCTTTTGGGCTAAAATGTGTCCTGCTTTCATTATTGTGTGTATACCATCAAACAAACAGAAAAAAACTACACTGCTTTATGGACTCTGTTTCCCAGCATGCAATTCCCATGTTAAAAACAGAGGGGTGTTGTTCATCTTCAGCGGGGAATAAAGAGACAAAAGGTGCTTTAAAGAAGCGTGACTGTATCACAATCCTGAGCTCTGCTGGGAAATCCCATTACCTGAGCAACTGAGCAGATCAATCCTCTTAATGAAGAATTAGACATCATAAACCCTTGACAAACTCTAACCTCTCACACATATTCAGAAGCACTGCGTTTTACCGGGAACTGAAGGGGAAATAGTTCAATTAATGGTTGGATTTAAAATCCATTATAATTATAATTCATAATAAAATTTTAGAATTTCAAAAAAAAAAATATATAGGAACCATTAAATACAATTACATTGACAAAATAAAATCATTATTATAAAAAGTTTTTAATGAAGGGAAAGTTGTAAAATGACATGATAATATTTGTGAAGATTACAGGAAAAGAAAATAGGCTGCATATTTATATTAGTCATCACCATGATTTTTTAACATTTCATCTTTAACATTTAGAATTTTTTTTTACTTGTTTTGCTTTGTCATTGTGACTATATTATAGTTTGAGTCAAATAAAAAAAGTAGTAAATAGACATGTCTACAGAAATTATGAGTGTGAATAGAATGCTATTAAATGCATGTGTGAGCATTGGTTTGTGTCAATGTGTGTCTTTTGCATGTCTTGCTTGTGAACCTTTGAACTGGAAAACTGCGTATTCCACAGAAACTGATGAGTCAAATTTTAAGTTGAGGCATGTAATTTTTTTACAACGTTTAAGAAAACTGAGTCGGAGACGAGTACTAAAATAAACTTGTAGCCAATCAGCAGTAAGGGGCGTGTCTACTCATGATGTGGAGGAGAGAGCGTTCAGTGAACAGCCGAGCGATAGAAAGATAGAGATGGCGGATAAAAAACAAAAGAGGAAAACATCTGCGGAAAGATAAGGCTAGAAGAAGGACCCGTATAAATATCGGATCAGATTTCCAGCGCTGGACAGAACTCAAGGAGCGGAAGGCCTGCGATCGGACGCCGAGGATGCTTTGTTTCTTCTCGATAGGTGAGTAACATCGTGTCCACACCGGACGTGCTGCAACAGCTAAAGCCTGCCTACACTGGACGCGATAAAGCGAACGCTGAAAATCATTTGACATGTGTCAGTACGTCATAAACCGAACGCGGCAGCAGTTTTCTGTCGGGGGATTGTCGCGCCGCTCGCATCCGGTGTAGACAGCATCACTGATTATAATGACTTCTTTAGTATTTTGTCGTGCCGTGCTGCATCCAGTGTACACAGCATCACTGATTATAATGACTTCTTTAGTATTTTGTCGTGCCGTGCTGCATCCAGTGTACACAGCATCACTGATTATAATGACTTCTTTAGTATTTTGTCGTGCCGTGCTGCATCCAGTGTACACAGCATCACTGATTATAATGACTTCTTTAGTATTTTGTCGCGCCGCTCGTGTCCGGAGTAGACACGGTGTAACATTGGTTTTGCTTTGTTTCACAGAACTAATCGTTACCTGAGTTGCGTAGGCTACATATGTGTAGCTATCAAAATAGGGTATGTTTGTTTTGGTGATATCAAATATCAACATTGGCCTCCAGAAATCGCTTACCCCACCTTTAAGCATTTACCTTTCAAAAACTCTCACAGTGCTCCTAACTAACACACTTTGCCTAGTTAATTTAAATCAAATTCAAAAGGTGAATCTAAAAAAACATGTCTAAGTCACATTAAAAAAATATTAGATTTATCTCTCTTTTTTTCTTTGCATAGTGACATTATTTGCATCTGTTTCAAGAGAAGCTTTCTTTACCTTTCCACTCAGCACAGACAGGTTCTCTGCTCCTTCTATGTGAAGAACTTGAGTCGACTGGTCATTCTGGTGTGAAAACAAGGTTGAAAACAGAAGTCAAATATTACTAGTATTATATTCACGGTTTCATTAAAAGAAAAAAATCCAAATGGAAAGAAATAAACAACATTTAGTATATATTTACTGGGACCAATGTGTCTGGAAAGACGTGATATTTACTATAACAGAGTCAGATCAAGTTAGTGTCAGAACTGCTATTATTAAATTAAGTGGATGCTTCCCAGACAAAGTGATTTAGTGTACAATAAACGATTCACCTCAACAAACATAGGCTTTAGTTGAAAATGTCAGCAGAGCTAAAAAAAGAAAAAAACACACCCTCAAAGCTGATATGGAAATCAAGACTTCACTATCTCAACGGATGCTGAGATACAGAGCATGACAAATATAAAGTCATGATGCCCTCTGTTGACTAAATACATACAATACAGCCAACACTCATCAACAACAGTCTCATTAGTCAGAACAAACTCACCGAAACTGACAAAGATGCCGCAGGTATTTCACATGTTCATTAATGAACTTGGAGCAAAAATATGAACTTAGTAGAATTTACCTTTTTTTCTTAGCTATCATTTTGTAGGTACATTTTTTAAATAATATATTAAACAAATATATTTACTTGATATACCATTTTACTCCAGGCATCTACAGGCATTTTTGTAACATATTAGGTCTTTTGAACTTAAACTGCATAATGGTTTACACAAAAAAATAAATGAGCAGAACTGGTTATAAACACTGATAATATTCAGAAATGTTTCTTGGCTGGCTTGGTTTTGCTTGTGTGTCTGACTTCACACAGCAATTTACATGCAAGAAAGCCGTGATTCATTATAATCATGAAGGCATGCTGAGAAAATCACAAACAAAGTGGCATTTGTAAAAGAAAATGCCACGTCCATGTGCATGAGAAGCTTGTGATTGATCACATGATCGAAGCGGTTTCATGCTGTTTTAGCACAGAAAACGCTTAGGAAAATCATTTTCAGTTTGCTTTACATTCAAACTCTGAGGGAGGTGGAAAAACAGCATCTATGGAGACAGAAAGTTCATGCGTGCTCACCAGGTAGCTCTTGAGCCGGATGAAGTCCACCCTCATGGGAAGGGTCTTGTTGGAGTTTCGGCACAGGACTTTGACACAGTCCACCAGGTCAGCGCAGAACTGATAACCTCCCTTCAGCACACACAGCACCACGATGTCATGATCGCCGAGATCATCCATGATATTTCTGGCCAGTCTCTCTATCCTGGAAAATCCCAATGACATTGTCCACGTGATCCGAAAAGTGGTTGTTTTTCAGAAAAAAATTAACAAACACAACAATCTACATAAAATGAAATAATCCTTCTTGTCATCATAAATTAGAACAACGCCTGAGTGATCTTAATGGGACTTATCCAACTAAAAAATATTATGTACTATCATTTCTTGTGAGTTTTCATTTAACTGTCCAATACCAAGACATTATTCCAACAGAACAAGTATTGGCACCAATAAAGATTCACGGTAAATCCTAGAAATGTCTAATGATAAAGTGGCATCTTACTCTTGTCTCATATAATTATTAGTTTTCTTTTAATATGGGTATTAAATTCTGATAGAAATTCCATCTGAAAAGCTGATTTTTAATTTCACTTGTTATCAAGACTAAAAACAACAAGCGTGTTATTTAAACGCTTATCCAAAGTCAGTGATAATTACAGAGCAATTACAAAATGAATCCACATGCAAAGTAATTGTCATTAACTTCTCAAAAGGAAAGGAAAGTCATTGCATCGCTCACATATATCCATTTCCCACACAATTTTAGCATAAATTTGCTTTGTACATCTCAAAACGACTTTAGCACAAGCCCATGAAGAAACATTGTTTTCAGTATAAATTAGGCACTATGCTGTAAATGAACGTAGTTCTAAAAATTGCTGCTAAAAGTATTTAAAATCGAAAAAGCATCATCTATTCGAAACTCAAATGCATTGCTGAAATGTTTTAAAAGTCTAATATGAATATACAGCACAAAATAAAGTCAGTTTATATTAATATAATAAAATATGCATTTACAATTGTTCATACGCAGTGGGGTCTAAAAAGTCTGAGACCTAGAGTCTCATGTAAACCTGTAAAAAGCAGTCAGTCTGCACGGTGGACGTCTTCAGGAAGGGGTTATACGAGTCTTTCATTTCGTTTGCAGTACCTGTCCATGATCACTCCGTGTGGGATGTATACGCACTCCAGATCCTCGGAGTAATGCTCGGGGAAGGAGAACAGGTCCAGCGGGTAACCGGGCCAGTCATCTGGGATCTGTGGAGCACAGTTGCGTTGAGATGAGACGAATGCATTTGATTTGTCACGTGTTGAAAAGTTGTAACTGCGTGTTGGCTACTTTTACAGTGTGCTCACAAAGTTACAATGAAGTAAAGTCCGCATTTACGAGCGCACAAACCACAATTCCTTTATCCGCGTCTGTTTGTTTGCATTCCTGTTCCTGTTCTGCCATGTTGGATTCTTTCAGCTCGTTGACCCAAAGACCACGAATGAATGTAAGGCCGTTTCTCAAACGGAAGGCTGCATCCTCCGGAGGTCTCGTGTGTGTAGACTGCCTACGTCATCAAGCCTGGCTTATTTCAGCTAGCTGAGCATTACATTCTCGAGCCAATAGCATAATACAACAATTTACACTTAACTAAGAATAATGTTCAAATGTAAAAATTTAATATTCTAAAATAAGATCTTCTTTGTGAGGTATACAGCCAATAAATGCGAGCGAATGAGGATACAGCCTTCCGTTTGAGAAACGGCCGAACTCTATTCGCGTGCTGGTCGGTATTTTTTTTTTTTTTTTTATTGCAAACAATTTTGAAATATACAAAAACGGGGAAACAAGACATGAATATATTCCTACAAAGAACAATCATAAAAATAAAGACAGATAAACAAATATTCTGGATTTACGTGCATCACATTTTGGTATTATCTGTGCAAATATAAAATTACATAGTTTTGGAAAAGCTGTCATAGTGCATCAACAATTTGGCACACTTTTTGTTATTTACAAGTCTTAGAGTTGAAACAAGAGAGTCAAATTCAGAAAGAAAAAGGGGAACAAACTAAGGAGATTTAAGCCATTTTTGTTTATGAATAACGAATTTTGCATTCAATATAAAAAAATGAACAACATATTCAACAGGTTGCTGGTCGGTAGTGCTGCTGATGACGTCATCGGCAGCGTACATGACGGGTGTCTCCGGACTCACGGCTGGGGCCGGCGGATGCTTGGAGAATCGGTATGTGGCCTCAAGTCAGAAAGTTTGTGTCAGTGCACTCCCAGCTCTTGTTCAGTTCATGTGTCTGAAGTTAACCCCCAGCCAAAACATAGTCATGAATGGAAACAGACCATTTGTTTCCTTCAAAATATGCATCACATATGAGGTGTAGGCTGTAACATAGTATCATATCAGGTATATTATAGCTAACTGTTAATGGTGGTTTATACTTTCATTAATTCAATGCTTTGTTGTTTGAATGAATGAATGAATGAATGATGGATTTATAAAGCGCTTTATTGTGCATTGCTGTACACCCAAAGCGCTTCACAATCGTGGGGGTGGGGGTCTCTCCTCAACCACCACCAGTGTGCAGCATCCACTTGGATGATGCGGCGTTTGCCACAGGACAACAGCGCCAGTACAGTCACCACACACAGCTACAGGTGGAGAGGAGCGAGCGAGTATAGAGACAATCAAGTGTATGCGCTCACCACACACCAGCTACAGGTGGAGAGGAGAGAGAGTCATAGAGACAATCAAGTGTATGCGCTCACCACACACCAGCTACAGGTGGAGAGGAGAGAGAGTCATAGAGACAATCAAGTGTATGCGCTCACCCACACCAGCTACAGGTGGAGAGGAGAGAGAGTCATAGAGACAATCAAGTGTATGCGCTCACCACACACCAGCTACAGGTGGAGAGGAGAGAGAGTCATTGAGCCAATCAAGTGTATGCGCTCACCACACACCAGCTACAGGTGGAGAGGAGAGAGAGTCATTGAGCCAATCAAGTGTATGCTCTCACCACACACTACAGTACAGGTGGAGAGGAGAGAGAGTCATTGAGCCAATCAAGTGTATGCTCTCACCACACACCAGCTACAGGTGGAGAGGAGAGAGAGTCATGAGCCAATCAAGTGTATGCGCTCACCACACACAGCTACAGGTGGAGAGGAGGAGAGTCATAGAGACAATCAAGTGTATGCTCTCACCACACACCAGCTACAGGTAGAGGAGAGGA
>QVTF01008952.1:0-23307 GCA_003573665.1 Oxygymnocypris stewartii | reverse complement strand
GATGCTCAAAAACGTCTTTCTCAGTCAGAAAAAGTTGCTAAATGTAATTTTACGAGCAAGCTCAACTACATGAAAAATGTTTCTTTCTAATGAAATGAACTGTTTTGCAATGCAGAAGACAGCATTTCATGAGTTTGAGCTTTTTGCAGAAAAAGTCATTTAGAGCTTAAATGCACAAAATCACTTCTTACAGCTCTAAGAACACCAATTCTGTGTTTAGTGCAACTAAGCAAATTAAGAGAATGTGAGGCCACAGATGCTCAAAAACGTCTTCTCAGTCAGAAAAAGTGCTAAATGCAATTTTAAGAGCAAAGCTCAAACTACATGAAAAAGTATTTTTCTAATGAAATGAACTGTTTTTTGCAATGCAGAAGACAGCATTTCATGAGTTTGAGCTTTTTTGCAGAAAAGGTCATTTTAGAGCTTAAATGCACAAAATCACTTCTTTAGAGCTTCTAAGAACACCTGAGACAGATTTACATGAGTTTGAGCTTTTTGCAGAAAAGTCATTTTAGAGCTTAAATGCAAAATCACTTCTTTACAGCTCTAAGAACACCAATTCTGTGTTTAGTGCAACTAAGCAAATTAAGAGAATGTGAGGCCACAGATGCTCAAAAACGTCTTTCTCAGTCAGAAAAAGTTGCTAAATGTAATTTTAAGAGCAAAGCTCAACTACATGAAAAATGTTTCTTTCTAATGAAATGAACTGTTTTTTGCAATGCAGAAGACAGCATTTCATGAGTTTGAGCTTTTTGCAGAAAAGGTCATTTTAGAGCTTAAATGCACAAAATCACTTCTTTACAGCTCCTAAGAACACCAATTCTGTGTTTAGTGCAAACTAAGCAAATTAAGAGAATGTGAGGCCACAGATGCTCAAAAACGTCTTTCTCAGTCAGAAAAAGTTGCTAATGTAATTTTAAGAGCAAAGCTCAACTACATGAAAAATGTTTCTTTCTAATGAATGAATTTTTTGCAATGCAGAAGACAGCATTTCATGAGTTTGAGCTTTTTTGCAGAAAAAGTCATTTTAGAGCTTAAATGCACAAAATCACTTTTTACAGCTCCTAAGAACACCAATTCTGTGTTTAGTGCAACTAAGCAAATAAGAGAATGTGAGGCCACAGATGCTCAAAAACGTCTTTCTCAGTCAGAAAAAGTTGCTAAATGTAATTTTAAGAGCAAAGCTCAACTACATGAAAATGTTTCTTTCTAATGAAATGAACTGTTTTTTGCAATGCAGAAGTAAGCATTTCATGAGTTTGAGCTTTTTTGCAGAAAAGGTCATTTTAGAGCTTAAATGCACAAATCACTTCTTTAGAGCTTCTAAGAACACCTGAGACAGATTTACATGAGTTTGAGCTTTTTTGCAGAAAAGTCATTTTAGAGCTTAAATGCACAAAATCACTTCTTTACAGCTCCTAAGAACACCAATTCTGTGTTTAGTGCAACTAAGCAAATAATGAGAATGTGAGGCCACAGATGCTCAAAAATGTCTTTCTCAGTCAGAAAAAGTTGCTAAATGTAATTTTAAGAGCAAAGCTCAACTACATGAAAAAGTATTCTTTCTAATGAAATGAACTGTTTTTTGCTATGCAGAAGACAGCATTTCATGAGTTTGAGCTTTTTTGCAGAAAAGGTCATTTAGAGCTTAAATGCACAAAATCACTTCTTTACAGCTCCTAAGAACACCAATTCTGTGTTTAGTGCAACTAAGCAAATTAAGAGAATGTGAGGCCACAGATGCTCAAAAACGTCTTTCTCAGTCAGAAAAAGTTGCTAAATGTAATTTTAGAGCAAAGCTCAACTACATGAAAAATGTTTCTTTCTAATGAAATGAACTGTTTTTTGCAATGCAGAAGACAGCATTTCATGAGTTTGAGCTTTTTTGCAGAAAAGTCATTTTAGAGCTTAAATGCACAAAATCACTTCTTTACAGCTCCTAAGAACACCAATTCTGTGTTTAGTGCAACTAAGCAAATAAGAGAATGTGAGGCCACAGATGCTCAAAAACGTCTTTCTCAGTCAGAAAAAGTTGCTAAATGTAATTTTAAGAGCAAAGCTCAACTACATGAAAAATGTTTCTTTCTAATGAAATGAACAAATTTTTGCAATGCAGAAGACAGCATTTCATGAGTTTGAGCTTTTTGCAGAAAAAGTCATTTTAGAGCTTAAATGCACAAAATCACTTCTTTACAGCTCTAAGAACACCAATTCTGTGTTTAGTGCAACTAAGCAAATAAGAGAATGTGAGGCCACAGATGCTCAAAAACGTCTTTCTCAGTCAGAAAAAGTTGCTAAATGTAATTTTAAGAGCAAAGCTCAACTACATGAAAAATGTTTCTTTCTAATGAAATGAACAAATTTTTGCAATGCAGAAGACAGCATTTCATGAGTTTGAGCTTTTTTGCAGAAAAAGTCATTTTAGAGCTTAAATGCACAAAATCACTTCTTTAGAGCTTCTAAGAACACCAATTCTGTTTAGTGCAACTAAGCAAAATGAGAATGTGAGGCCACAGATGCTCAAAAACGTCTTTCTCAGTCAGAAAAAGTTGCTAAATGTAATTTTAAGAGCAAAGCTCAACTACATGAAAATGTTTCTTTCTAATGAAATGAACTGTTTTTTGCAATGCAGAAGACAGCATTTCATGAGTTTGAGCTTTTTTGCAGAAAAAGTCATTTTAGAGCTTAAATGCACAAAATCACTTCTTTAGAGCTTCTAAGAACACCAATTCTGTGTTTAGTGCAACTAAGCAAATAATGAGAATGTGAGGCCACAGATGCTCAAAAGCTTCTTTCTCAGTCAGAAAAAGTTGCTAAATGCAATTTTAAGAGCAAAGCTCAACTACATGAAAAAGTTTCTTTCTAATGAAATGAACTGTTTTTGCAATGCAGAAGACAGCATTTCATGAGTTTGAGCTTTTTGCAGAAAAGGTCATTTTAGAGCTTAAATGCACAAAATCATTCTTTAGAGCTTCTAAGAACACCTGAGACAGATTTAATGAGTTTGAGCTTTTTTGCAGAAAAAGTCATTTTAGAGCTTAAATGCACAAAACACTTCTTTAGAGCTTCTAAGAACACCAATTCTGTGTTTAGTGCAACTAAGCAAATTAAGAGAATGTGAGGCCACAGATGCTCAAAAACGTCTTTCTGTCAGAAAAAGTTGCTAAATGTAATTTTAAGAGCAAAGCTCAACTACATGAAAAATGTTTCTTTCTAATGAAATGAACTGTTTTTTGCAATGCAGAAGACAGCATTTCATGAGTTTGAGCTTTTTTGCAGAAAAGGTCATTTTAGAGCTTAAATGCACAAAATCACTTCTTTACAGCTCCTAAGAACACCAATTCTGTGTTTAGTGCAACTAAGCAAATTAAGAGAATGTGAGGCCACAGATGCTCAAAAACGTCTTTCTCAGTCAGAAAAAGTTGCTAAATGTAATTTTAAGAGCAAAGCTCAACTACATGAAAAATGTTTCTTTCTAATGAAATGAACTGTTTTTTGCAATGCAGAAGACAGCATTTCATGAGTTTGAGCTTTTTTGCAGAAAAAGTCATTTTAGAGCTTAAATGCACAAAATCACTTCTTTACAGCTCCTAAGAACACCAATTCTGTGTTTAGTGCAACTAAGCAAATTAAGAGAATGTGAGGCCACAGATGCTCAAAAACGTCTTTCTCAGTCAGAAAAAGTTGCTAAATGCAATTTTAAGAGCAAAGCTCAACTACATGAAAAAGTATTCTTTCTAATGAAATGAACTGTTTTTGCAATGCAGAAGACAGCATTTCATGAGTTTGAGCTTTTTTGCAGAAAAGGTCATTTTAGAGCTTAAATGCACAAAATCACTTCTTTAGAGCTTCTAAGAACACCTGAGACAGATTTACATGAGTTTGAGCTTTTTGCAGAAAAAGTCATTTTAGAGCTTAAATGCACAAAATCACTTCTTTACAGCTCCTAAGAACACCAATTCTGTGTTTAGTGCAACTAAGCAAATTAAGAGAATGTGAGGCCACAGATGCTCAAAAACGTCTTTCTCAGTCAGAAAAAGTTGCTAAATGTAATTTTAAGAGCAAAGCTCAACTACATGAAAAATGTTTCTTTCTAATGAAATGAACTGTTTTTTGCAATGCAGAAGACAGCATTTCATGAGTTTGAGCTTTTTTGCAGAAAAGTCATTTTAGAGCTTAAATGCACAAAATCACTTCTTTACAGCTCTAAGAACACCAATTCTGTGTTTAGTGCAACTAAGCAAATTAAGAGAATGTGAGGCCACAGATGCTCAAAAACGTCTTTCTCAGTCAGAAAAAGTTGCTAAATGTAATTTTAAGAGCAAAGCTCAACTACATGAAAAATGTTTCTTTCTAATGAAATGAACTGTTTTTTGCAATGCAGAAGACAGCATTTCATGAGTTTGAGCTTTTTTGCAGAAAAAGTCATTTTAGAGCTTAAATGCACAAAATCACTTCTTTACAGCTCTAAGAACACCAATTCTGTGTTTAGTGCAACTAAGCAAATAAGAGAATGTGAGGCCACAGATGCTCAAAAACGTCTTTCTCAGTCAGAAAAAGTTGCTAAATGTAATTTTAAGAGCAAAGCTCAACTACATGAAAAATGTTTCTTTCTAATGAAATGAACTGTTTTTTGCAATGCAGAAGTAAGCATTTCATGAGTTTGAGCTTTTTGCAGAAAAGGTCATTTTAGAGCTTAAATGCACAAAATCACTTCTTTAGAGCTTCTAAGAACACCTGAGACAGATTTACATGAGTTTGAGCTTTTTTGCAGAAAAAGTCATTTTAGAGCTTAAATGCACAAAATCACTTCTTTACAGCTCCTAAGAACACCAATTCTGTGTTTAGTGCAACTAAGCAAATAATGAGAATGTGAGGCCACAGATGCTCAAAATGTCTTTCTCAGTCAGAAAAAGTTGCTAAATGTAATTTTAAGAGCAAAGCTCAACTACATGAAAAAGTTTCTTTCTAATGAAATGAACTGTTTTTTGCTATGCAGAAGACAGCATTTCATGAGTTTGAGCTTTTTTGCAGAAAAGGTCATTTTAGAGCTTAAATGCACAAAATCACTTCTTTACAGCTCCTAAGAACACCAATTCTGTGTTTAGTGCAACTAAGCAAATTAAGAGAATGTGAGGCCACAGATGCTCAAAAACGTCTTTCTCAGTCAGAAAAAGTTGCTAAATGTAATTTTAAGAGCAAAGCTCAACTACATGAAAAATGTTTCTTTCTAATGAAATGAACTGTTTTTTGCAATGCAGAAGACAGCATTTCATGAGTTTGAGCTTTTTTGCAGAAAAAGTCATTTTAGAGCTTAAATGCACAAAATCACTTCTTTACAGCTCCTAAGAACACCAATTCTGTGTTTAGTGCAACTAAGCAAATTAAGAGAATGTGAGGCCACAGATGCTCAAAAACGTCTTTCTCAGTCAGAAAAAGTTGCTAAATGTAATTTTAAGAGCAAAGCTCAACTACATGAAAAATGTTTCTTTCTAATGAAATGAACAAATTTTTGCAATGCAGAAGACAGCATTTCATGAGTTTGAGCTTTTTTGCAGAAAAAGTCATTTTAGAGCTTAAATGCACAAAATCACTTCTTTAGAGCTTCTAAGAACACCAATTCTGTGTTTAGTGCAACTAAGCAAATAATGAGAATGTGAGGCCACAGATGCTCAAAAACGTCTTTCTCAGTCAGAAAAAGTTGCTAAATGTAATTTTAAGAGCAAAGCTCAACTACATGAAAAATGTTTCTTTCTAATGAAATGAACAAATTTTTGCAATGCAGAAGACAGCATTTCATGAGTTTGAGCTTTTTTGCAGAAAAAGTCATTTTAGAGCTTAAATGCACAAAATCACTTCTTTAGAGCTTCTAAGAACACCAATTCTGTGATTAGTGCAACTAAGCAAATAATGAGAATGTGAGGCCACAGATGCTCAAACGCTTCTTTCTCAGTCAGAAAAAGTTGCTAAATGCAATTTTAAGAGCAAAGCTCAACTACATGAAATGTTTCTTTCTAATGAAATGTACTGTTTTTTGCAATGCAGAAGACAGCATTTCATGAGTTTGAGCTTTTTAGCAGAAAAAGTCATTTTAGAGCTTAAATGCACAAAATCACTTCTTTAGAGCTTCTAAGAACACCAATTCTGTGTTTAGTGCAACTAAGCAAATAAGAGAATGTGAGGCCACAGATGCTCAAAAAGCTTCTTTCTCAGTCAGAAAAAGTTGCTAAATGCAATTTTAAGAGCAAAGCTCAACTACATGAAAAAGTATTCTTTCTAATGAAATGAACTTTTTTGCAATGCAGAAGACAGCATTTCATGAGTTTGAGCTTTTTTGCAGAAAAGGTCATTTTAGAGCTTAAATGCACAAAATCATTCTTTAGAGCTTCTAAGAACACCTGAGACAGATTTAGTGAGTTTGAGCTTTTTTGCAGAAAAAGTCATTTTAGAGCTTAAATGCACAAAAACACTTCTTTACAGCTCCTAAGAACACCAATTCTGTGTTTAGTGCAACTAAGCAAATTAAGAGAATGTGAGGCCACAGATGCTCAAAAACGTCTTTCTGTCAGAAAAAGTTGCTAAATGTAATTTTAAGAGCAAAGCTCAACTACATGAAAAATGTTTCTTTCTAATGAAATGAACTGTTTTTTGCAATGCAGAAGACAGCATTTCATGAGTTTGAGCTTTTTTGCAGAAAAGGTCATTTTAGAGCTTAAATGCACAAAATCACTTCTTTACAGCTCCTAAGAACACCAATTCTGTGTTTAGTGCAACTAAGCAAATTAAGAGAATGTGAGGCCACAGATGCTCAAAAACGTCTTTCTCAGTCAGAAAAAGTTGCTAAATGTAATTTTAAGAGCAAAGCTCAACTACATGAAAAATGTTTCTTTCTAATGAAATGAACTGTTTTTTGCAATGCAGAAGACAGCATTTCATGAGTTTGAGCTTTTTTGCAGAAAAAGTCATTTTAGAGCTTAAATGCACAAAATCACTTCTTTACAGCTCCTAAGAACACCAATTCTGTGTTTAGTGCAACTAAGCAAATTAAGAGAATGTGAGGCCACAGATGCTCAAAAACGTCTTTCTCAGTCAGAAAAAGTTGCTAAATGAATTTTAAGAGCAAAGCTCAACTACATGAAAAAGTTTCTTTCTAATGAAATGAACTGTTTTTTGCAATGCAGAAGACAGCATTTCATGAGTTTGAGCTTTTTTGCAGAAAAGGTCATTTTAGAGCTTAAATGCACAAAATCACTTCTTTAGAGCTTCTAAGAACACCTGAGACAGATTTACATGAGTTTGAGCTTTTTGCAGAAAAAGTCATTTTAGAGCTTAAATGCACAAAATCACTTCTTTACAGCTCCTAAGAACACCAATTCTGTGTTTAGTGCAACTAAGCAAATTAAGAGAATGTGAGGCCACAGATGCTCAAAAACGTCTTTCTCAGTCAGAAAAAGTTGCTAAATGTAATTTTAAGAGCAAAGCTCAACTACATGAAAAAGTTTCTTTCTAATGAAATGAACTGTTTTTTGCAATGCAGAAGACAGCATTTCATGAGTTTGAGCTTTTTTGCAGAAAAAGTCATTTTAGAGCTTAAATGCACAAAATCACTTCTTTAGCTCTAAGAACACCAATTCTGTGTTTAGTGCAACTAAGCAAATAAGAGATGTGAGGCCACAGATGCTCAAAAGTCTTTCTCAGTCAGAAAAAGTTGCTAAATGCAATTTTAAGAGCAAAGCTCAACTACATGAAAAAGTATTCTTTCTAATGAAATGAACTGTTTTTGCAATGCAGAAGACAGCATTTCATGAGTTTGAGCTTTTTTGCAGAAAAGTCATTTTAGAGCTTAAATGCACAAAATCACTTCTTTACAGCTCCTAAGAACACCAATTCTGTGTTTAGTGCAACTAAGCAAATAATGAGAATGTGAGGCCACAGATGCTCAAAAATGTCTTTCTCAGTCAGAAAAAGTTGCTAAATGTAATTTTAAGAGCAAAGCTCAACTACATGAAAAATGTTTCTTTCTAATGAAATGAACTGTTTTTTGCAATGCAGAAGACAGCATTTCATGAGTTTGAGCTTTTTTGCAGAAAAGGTCATTTTAGAGCTTAAATGCACAAAATCACTTCTTTACAGCTCCTAAGAACACCAATTCTGTGTTTAGTGCAACTAAGCAAATTAAGAGAATGTGAGGCCACAGATGCTCAAAAACGTCTTTCTCAGTCAGAAAAAGTTGCTAAATGTAATTTTAAGAGCAAAGCTCAACTACATGAAAAATGTTTCTTTCTAATGAAATGAACTGTTTTTTGCAATGCAGAAGACAGCATTTCATGAGTTTGAGCTTTTTTGCAGAAAAAGTCATTTTAGAGCTTAAATGCACAAAATCACTTCTTTACAGCTCCTAAGAACACCAATTCTGTGTTTAGTGCAACTAAGCAAATTAAGAGAATGTGAGGCCACAGATGCTCAAAAACGTCTTTCTCAGTCAGAAAAAGTTGCTAAATGTAATTTTAAGAGCAAAGCTCAACTACATGAAAAATGTTTCTTCTAATGAAATGAACTGTTTTTTGCAATGCAGAAGACAGCATTTCATGAGTTTGAGCTTTTTTGCAGAAAAGGTCATTTTAGAGCTTAAATGCACAAAATCACTTCTTTAGAGCTTCTAAGAACACCTGAGACAGATTTACATGAGTTTGAGCTTTTTTGCAGAAAAAGTCATTTTAGAGCTTAAATGCACAAAATCATTCTTTACAGCTCCTAAGAACACCAATTCTGTGTTTAGTGCAACTAAGCAAATTAAGAGAATGTGAGGCCACAGATGCTCAAAAACGTCTTTCTCAGTCAGAAAAAGTTGCTAAATGTAATTTTAAGAGCAAAGCTCAACTACATGAAAAAGTTTCTTTCTAATGAAATGAACTGTTTTTTGCAATGCAGAAGACAGCATTTCATGAGTTTGAGCTTTTTTGCAGAAAAGTCATTTTAGAGCTTAAATGCACAAAATCACTTCTTTACAGCTCCTAAGAACACCAATTCTGTGTTTAGTGCAACTAAGCAAATTAAGAGAATGTGAGGCCACAGATGCTCAAAAACGTCTTTCTCAGTCAGAAAAAGTTGCTAAATGTAATTTTAAGAGCAAAGCTCAACTACATGAAAAATGTTTCTTTCTAATGAAATGAACTGTTTTTTGCAATGCAGAAGACAGCATTTCATGAGTTTGAGCTTTTTTGCAGAAAAAGTCATTTTAGAGCTTAAATGCACAAAATCACTTCTTTACAGCTCCTAAGAACACCAATTCTGTGTTTAGTGCAACTAAGCAAATTAAGAGAATGTGAGGCCACAGATGCTCAAAAACGTCTTTCTCAGTCAGAAAAAGTTGCTAAATGCAATTTTAAGAGCAAAGCTCAACTACATGAAAAAGTATTCTTTCTAATGAAATGAACTGTTTTTTGCAATGCAGAAGACAGCATTTCATGAGTTTGAGCTTTTTTGCAGAAAAGGTCATTTTAGAGCTTAAATGCACAAAATCATTCTTTAGAGCTTCTAAGAACACCTGAGACAGATTTACATGAGTTTGAGCTTTTTTGCAGAAAAAGTCATTTTAGAGCTTAAATGCACAAAATCACTTCTTTACAGCTCCTAAGAACACCAATTCTGTGTTTAGTGCAACTAAGCAAATTAAGAGAATGTGAGGCCACAGATGCTCAAAAACGTCTTTCTCAGTCAGAAAAAGTTGCTAAATGTAATTTTAAGAGCAAAGCTCAACTACATGAAAAATGTTTCTTTCTAATGAAATGAATTTTTTGCAATGCAGAAGACAGCATTTCATGAGTTTGAGCTTTTTTGCAGAAAAGGTCATTTTAGAGCTTAAATGCACAAAATCACTTCTTTACAGCTCCTAAGAACACCAATTCTGTGTTTAGTGCAACTAAGCAAATTAAGAGAATGTGAGGCCACAGATGCTCAAAAACGTCTTTCTCAGTCAGAAAAAGTTGCTAAATGTAATTTTAAGAGCAAAGCTCAACTACATGAAAAATGTTTCTTTCTAATGAAATGAACTGTTTTTTGCAATGCAGAAGACAGCATTTCATGAGTTTGAGCTTTTTTGCAGAAAAAGTCATTTTAGAGCTTAAATGCACAAAATCACTTCTTTACAGCTCCTAAGAACACCAATTCTGTGTTTAGTGCAACTAAGCAAATAAGAGAATGTGAGGCCACAGATGCTCAAAAACGTCTTTCTCAGTCAGAAAAAGTTGCTAAATGTAATTTTAAGAGCAAAGCTCAACTACATGAAAAATGTTCTTTCTAATGAAATGAACTGTTTTTTGCAATGCAGAAGAAGCATTTCATGAGTTTGAGCTTTTTTGCAGAAAAGGTCTTTAGAGCTTAAATGCACAAAATCACTTCTTTAGAGCTTCTAAGAACACCTGAGACAGATTTACATGAGTTTGAGCTTTTTTGCAGAAAAAGTCATTTTAGAGCTTAAATGCACAAAATCACTTCTTTACAGCTCCTAAGAACACCAATTCTGTGTTTAGTGCAACTAAGCAAATTAAGAGAATGTGAGGCCACAGATGCTCAAAAACGTCTTTCTCAGTCAGAAAAAGTTGCTAAATGTAATTTTAAGAGCAAAGCTCAACTACATGAAAAAGTTCTTTCTAATGAAATGAACTGTTTTTTGCAATGCAGAAGACAGCATTTCATGAGTTTGAGCTTTTTTGCAGAAAAGTCATTTTAGAGCTTAAATGCACAAAATCACTTCTTTACAGCTCTAAGAACACCAATTCTGTGTTTAGTGCAACTAAGCAAATAAGAGATGTGAGGCCACAGATGCTCAAAACGTCTTTCTCAGTCAGAAAAAGTTGCTAAATGTAATTTTAAGAGCAAAGCTCAACTACATGAAAAAGTTCTTTCTAATGAAATGAACTGTTTTTTGCAATGCAGAAGACAGCATTTCATGAGTTTGAGCTTTTTTGCAGAAAAGTCATTTTAGAGCTTAAATGCACAAAATCACTTCTTTACAGCTCCTAAGAACACCAATTCTGTGTTTAGTGCAACTAAGCAAATAATGAGAATGTGAGGCCACAGATGCTCAAAAACGTCTTTCTCAGTCAGAAAAAGTTGCTAAATGTAATTTTAAGAGCAAAGCTCAACTACATGAAAAATGTTTCTTTCTAATGAAATGAACTGTTTTTTGCAATGCAGAAGACAGCATTTCATGAGTTTGAGCTTTTTTGCAGAAAAGGTCATTTTAGAGCTTAAATGCACAAAATCACTTCTTTACAGCTCCTAAGAACACCAATTCTGTGTTTAGTGCAACTAAGCAAATTAAGAGAATGTGAGGCCACAGATGCTCAAAAACGTCTTTCTCAGTCAGAAAAAGTTGCTAAATGTAATTTTAAGAGCAAAGCTCAACTACATGAAAAATGTTTCTTTCTAATGAAATGAACTGTTTTTTGCAATGCAGAAGACAGCATTTCATGAGTTTGAGCTTTTTTGCAGAAAAAGTCATTTTAGAGCTTAAATGCACAAAATCACTTCTTTACAGCTCCTAAGAACACCAATTCTGTGTTTAGTGCAACTAAGCAAATAAGAGAATGTGAGGCCACAGATGCTCAAAAACGTCTTTCTCAGTCAGAAAAAGTTGCTAAATGTAATTTTAAGAGCAAAGCTCAACTACATGAAAAAGTTTCTTTCTAATGAAATGAACTGTTTTTTGCAATGCAGAAGAAGCATTTCATGAGTTTGAGCTTTTTGCAGAAAAGGTCATTTTAGAGCTTAAATGCACAAAATCACTTCTTTAGAGCTTCTAAGAACACCTGAGACAGATTTACATGAGTTTGAGCTTTTTTGCAGAAAAAGTCATTTTAGAGCTTAAATGCACAAAATCATTCTTTACAGCTCTAAGAACACCAATTCTGTGTTTAGTGCAACTAAGCAAATTAAGAGAATGTGAGGCCACAGATGCTCAAAAACGTCTTTCTCAGTCAGAAAAAGTTGCTAAATGTAATTTTAAGAGCAAAGCTCAACTACATGAAAAAGTTTCTTTCTAATGAAATGAACTGTTTTTTGCAATGCAGAAGACAGCATTTCATGAGTTTGAGCTTTTTTGCAGAAAAAGTCATTTTAGAGCTTAAATGCACAAAATCACTTCTTTACAGCTCCTAAGAACACCAATTCTGTGTTTAGTGCAACTAAGCAAATTAAGAGAATGTGAGGCCACAGATGCTCAAAAACGTCTTTCTCAGTCAGAAAAAGTTGCTAAATGTAATTTTAAGAGCAAAGCTCAACTACATGAAAAATGTTTCTTTCTAATGAAATGAACTGTTTTTTGCAATGCAGAAGACAGCATTTCATGAGTTTGAGCTTTTTTGCAGAAAAAGTCATTTTAGAGCTTAAATGCACAAAATCACTTCTTTACAGCTCCTAAGAACACCAATTCTGTGTTTAGTGCAACTAAGCAAATTAAGAGAATGTGAGGCCACAGATGCTCAAAAACGTCTTTCTCAGTCAGAAAAAGTTGCTAAATGTAATTTTAAGAGCAAAGCTCAACTACATGAAAAAGTTCTTTCTAATGAAATGAACTGTTTTTTGCAATGCAGAAGACAGCATTTCATGAGTTTGAGCTTTTTGCAGAAAAGGTCATTTTAGAGCTTAAATGCACAAAATCACTTCTTAGAGCTTCTAAGAACACCTGAACAGATTCATGAGTTTGAGCTTTTTGCAAAAAGTCATTAGAGCAAATGCACAAAATCACTTTTTACAGCTCCTAAGAACACCAATTCTGTGTTTAGTGCAACTAAGCAAATAAGAGAATGTGAGGCCACAGATGCTCAAAAACGTCTTTCTCAGTCAGAAAAAGTTGCTAAATGTAATTTTAAGAGCAAAGCTCAACTACATGAAAAATGTTTCTTTCTAATGAAATGAACTGTTTTTGCAATGCAGAAGACAGCATTTCATGAGTTTGAGCTTTTTTGCAGAAAAGGTCATTTTAGAGCTTAAATGCACAAAATCACTTCTTTACAGCTCCTAAGAACACCAATTCTGTGTTTAGTGCAACTAAGCAAATTAAGAGAATGTGAGGCCACAGATGCTCAAAAACGTCTTTCTCAGTCAGAAAAAGTTGCTAAATGTAATTTTAAGAGCAAAGCTCAACTACATGAAAAATGTTTCTTTCTAATGAAATGAACTGTTTTTTGCAATGCAGAAGACAGCATTTCATGAGTTTGAGCTTTTTTGCAGAAAAAGTCATTTTAGAGCTTAAATGCACAAAATCACTTCTTTACAGCTCCTAAGAACACCAATTCTGTGTTTAGTGCAACTAAGCAAATAAGAGAATGTGAGGCCACAGATGCTCAAAAACGTCTTTCTCAGTCAGAAAAAGTTGCTAAATGTAATTTTAAGAGCAAAGCTCAACTACATGAAAAATGTTTCTTTCTAATGAAATGAATTTTTGCAATGCAGAAGAAGCATTTCATGAGTTTGTTTTTTGCAGAAAGGTCATTTTAGAGCTTAATGCAAAATCACAGCTTTAAGAACACTGAGACAGATTTCATGAGTTTGAGCTTTTTTGCAGAAAAGTCATTTTAGAGCTTAAATGCACAAAATCACTTCTTTACAGCTCCTAAGAACACCAATTCTGTGTTTAGTGCAACTAAGCAAATAAGAGAATGTGAGGCCACAGATGCTCAAAAACGTCTTTCTCAGTCAGAAAAAGTTGCTAAATGTAATTTTAAGAGCAAAGCTCAACTACATGAAAAAGTCTTTCTAATGAAATGAACTGTTTTTGCAATGCAGAAGACAGCATTTCATGAGTTTGAGCTTTTTTGCAGAAAAGGTCATTTTAGAGCTTAAATGCACAAAATCACTTCTTTACAGCTCCTAAGAACACCAATTCTGTGTTTAGTGCAACTAAGCAAATAAGAGAATGTGAGGCCACAGATGCTCAAAAACGTCTTTCTCAGTCAGAAAAAGTTGCTAAATGTAATTTTAAGAGCAAAGCTCAACTACATGAAAAATGTTTCTTTCTAATGAAATGAACTGTTTTTTGCAATGCAGAAGACAGCATTTCATGAGTTTGAGCTTTTTTGCAGAAAAAGTCATTTTAGAGCTTAAATGCACAAAATCACTTCTTTACAGCTCTAAGAACACCAATTCTGTGTTTAGTGCAACTAAGCAAATTAAGAGAATGTGAGGCCACAGATGCTCAAAAACGTCTTTCTCAGTCAGAAAAAGTTGCTAAATGTAATTTTAAGAGCAAAGCTCAACTACATGAAAAATGTTTCTTTCTAATGAAATGAACAAATTTTTGCAATGCAGAAGACAGCATTTCATGAGTTTGAGCTTTTTTGCAGAAAAAGTCATTTTAGAGCTTAAATGCACAAAATCACTTCTTTAGAGCTTCTAAGAACACCAATTCTGTGTTTAGTGCAACTAAGCAAATAAGAGAATGTGAGGCCACAGATGCTCAAAAACGTCTTTCTCAGTCAGAAAAAGTTGCTAAATGTAATTTTAAGAGCAAAGCTCAACTACATGAAAAATGTTTCTAATGAAATGAAATTTTTGCAATGCAGAAGACAGCATTTCATGAGTTTGAGCTTTTTTGCAGAAAAGTCATTTTAGAGCTTAAATGCACAAAATCACTTCTTTAGAGCTTCTAAGAACACCAATTCTGTTTAGTGCAACTAAGCAAATAATGAGAATGTGAGGCCACAGATGCTCAAAACGCTTCTTTCTCAGTCAGAAAAAGTTGCTAAATGCAATTTTAAGAGCAAAGCTCAACTACATGAAAATGTTTCTTTCTAATGAAATGAACTGTTTTTTGCAATGCAGAAGACAGCATTTCATGAGTTTGAGCTTTTTGCAGAAAAAGTCATTTTAGAGCTTAAATGCACAAAATCACTTCTTTAGAGCTTCTAAGAACACCAATTCTGTGTTTAGTGCAACTAAGCAAATAATGAGAATGTGAGGCCACAGATGCTCAAAAGCTTCTTTCTCAGTCAGAAAAAGTTGCTAAATGCAATTTTAAGAGCAAAGCTCAACTACATGAAAAAGTTTCTTTCTAATGAAATGAACTTTTTTGCAATGCAGAAGACAGCATTTCATGAGTTTGAGCTTTTTTGCAAAAGGTCATTTTAGAGCTTAAATGCACAAAATCATTCTTTAGAGCTTCTAAGAACACCTGAGACAGATTTACATGAGTTTGAGCTTTTTTGCAGAAAAAGTCATTTTAGAGCTTAAATGCACAAAAACACTTCTTTAGAGCTTCTAAGAACACCAATTCTGTGTTTAGTGCAACTAAGCAAATTAAGAGAATGTGAGGCCACAGATGCTCAAAAACGTCTTTCTGTCAGAAAAGTTGCTAAATGTAATTTTAAGAGCAAAGCTCAACTACATGAAAAATGTTTCTTTCTAATGAAATGAACTGTTTTTGCAATGCAGAAGACAGCATTTCATGAGTTTGAGCTTTTTTGCAGAAAAGGTCATTTTAGAGCTTAAATGCACAAAATCACTTCTTTACAGCTCCTAAGAACACCAATTCTGTGTTTAGTGCAACTAAGCAAATTAAGAGAATGTGAGGCCACAGATGCTCAAAAACGTCTTTCTCAGTCAGAAAAAGTTGCTAAATGTAATTTTAAGAGCAAAGCTCAACTACATGAAAAATGTTTCTTTCTAATGAAATGAACTGTTTTTTGCAATGCAGAAGACAGCATTTCATGAGTTTGAGCTTTTTTGCAGAAAAAGTCATTTTAGAGCTTAAATGCACAAAATCACTTCTTTACAGCTCCTAAGAACACCAATTCTGTGTTTAGTGCAACTAAGCAAATTAAGAGAATGTGAGGCCACAGATGCTCAAAAACGTCTTTCTCAGTCAGAAAAAGTTGCTAAATGCAATTTTAAGAGCAAAGCTCACACTACATGAAAAAGTATTCTTTCTATGAAATGAACTGTTTTGCAATGCAGAAGACAGCATTTCATGAGTTTGAGCTTTTTTGCAGAAAAGGTCATTTTAGAGCTTAAATGCACAAAATCACTTCTTTAGAGCTTCTAAGAACACCTGAGACAGATTTACATGAGTTTGAGCTTTTTTGCAGAAAAAGTCATTTTAGAGCTTAAATGCACAAAATCACTTCTTTACAGCTCCTAAGAACACCAATTCTGTGTTTAGTGCAACTAAGCAAATTAAGAGAATGTGAGGCCACAGATGATCAAAAACGTCTTTCTCAGTCAAAAAGTTGCTAAATGTAATTTTAAGAGCAAAGCTCAACTACATGAAAAAGTATTCTTTCTAATGAAATGAACTTTTTTGCAATGCAGAAGACAGCATTTCATGAGTTTGAGCTTTTTTGCAGAAAAAGTCATTTTAGAGCTTAAATGCACAAAATCACTTCTTTAGAGCTTCTAAGAACACCAATTCTGTGTTTAGTGCAACTAAGCAAATAACGAGATGTGAGGCCACAGATACAAAAGCTTCTTTCTCAGTCAGAAAAAGTTGCTAAATGCAATTTTAAGAGCAAAGCTCAACTACATGAAAAAGTATTCTTTCTAATGAAATGAACTGTTTTTTGCAATGCAGAAGACAGCATTTCATGAGTTTGAGCTTTTTTGCAGAAAAGGTCATTTTAGAGCTTAAATGCACAAAATCACTTCTTTACAGCTCCTAAGAACACCAATTCTGTGTTTAGTGTGCAACTAAGCAAATAATGAGAATGTGAGGCCACAGATGCTCAAAAATGTCTTTCTCAGTCAGAAAAAGTTGCTAAATGTAATTTTAGAGCAAAGCTCAACTACATGAAAAATGTTTCTTTCTAATGAAATGAACTGTTTTTTGCAATGCAGAAGACAGCATTTCATGAGTTTGAGCTTTTTTGCAGAAAGGTCATTTTAGAGCTTAAATGCACAAAATCACTTCTTTACAGCTCCTAAGAACACCAATTCTGTGTTAGTGCAACTAAGCAAATTAAGAGAATGTGAGGCCACAGATGCTCAAAAACGTCTTTCTCAGTCAGAAAAAGTTGCTAAATGTAATTTTAAGAGCAAAGCTCAACTACATGAAAAATGTTTCTTTCTACTGAAATGAACTGTTTTTTGCAATGCAGAAGACAGCATTTCATGAGTTTGAGCTTTTTTGCAGAAAAAGTCATTTTAGAGCTTAAATGCACAAAATCACTTCTTTACAGCTCCTAAGAACACCAATTCTGTGTTTAGTGCAACTAAGCAAATTAAGAGAATGTGAGGCCACAGATGCTCAAAAACGTCTTTCTCAGTCAGAAAAAGTTGCTAAATGTAATTTTAAGAGCAAAGCTCAACTACATGAAAAATGTTTCTTTCTAATGAAATGAACTGTTTTTTGCAATGCAGAAGACAGCATTTCATGAGTTTGAGCTTTTTTGCAGAAAAGGTCATTTTAGAGCTTAAATGCACAAAATCACTTCTTTAGAGCTTCTAAGAACACCTGAGACAGATTTACATGAGTTTGAGCTTTTTTGCAGAAAAAGTCATTTTAGAGCTTAAATGCACAAAATCAATTCTTTACAGCTCCTAGAACACCAATTCTGTGTTTAGTGCAACTAAGCAAATTAAGAGAATGTGAGGCCACAGATGCTCAAAAACGTCTTTCTCAGTCAGAAAAAGTTGCTAAATGTAATTTTAAGAGCAAAGCTCAACTACATGAAAAAGTATTCTTTCTAATGAAATGAACTGTTTTTGCAATGCAGAAGACAGCATTTCATGAGTTTGAGCTTTTTTGCAGAAAAAGTCATTTTAGAGCTTAAATGCACAAAATCACTTCTTTAGAGCTTCTAAGAACACCAATTCTGTGTTTAGTGCAACTAAGCAAATAACGAGATGTGAGGCCACAGATACTCAAAGCTTCTTTCTCAGTCAGAAAAAGTTGCTAAATGCAATTTTAAGAGCAAAGCTCAATACATGAAAAAGTATTCTTTCTAATGAAATGAACTGTTTTTTGCAATGCAGAAGACAGCATTTCATGAGTTTGAGCTTTTTTGCAGAAAGGTCATTTTAGAGCTTAAATGCACAAATCAATTCTTTAGAGCTTCTAAGAACACCTGAGACAGATTTACATGAGTTTGAGCTTTTTTTGGCAGAAAAAGTCATTTTAGAGCTTAAATGCACAAAAACACTTCTTTAGAGCTTCTAAGAACACCAATTCTGTGTTAGTGCAACTAAGCAAATTAAGAGAATGTGAGGCCACAGATGCTCAAAACGTCTTTCTCAGTCAGAAAAAGTTGCTAAATGTAATTTTAAGAGCAAAGCTCAACTACATGAAAATGTTTCTTTCTAATGAAATGACAAATTTTTGCAATGCAGAAGACAGCATTTCATGAGTTTGAGCTTTTTCAGAAAAAGTCATTTTAGAGCTTAAATGCACAAATCACTTCTTTAGAGCTTCTAAGAACACCAATTCTGTGTTTAGTGCAACTAAGCAAATTAAGAGAATGTGAGGCCACAGATGCTCAAAAGCTTCTTTCTCAGTCAGAAAAAGTTGCTAAATGCAATTTTAAGAGCAAAGCTCAACTACATGAAAAAGTATTCTTTCTAATGAAATGAACTGTTTTTTGCAATGCAGAAGACAGCATTTCATGAGTTTGAGCTTTTTTGCAGAAAAGGTCATTTTAGAGCTTAAATGCACAAAATCAATTCTTTAGAGCTTCTAAGAACACCTGAGACAGATTTACATGAGTTTGAGCTTTTTTTGCAGAAAAAGTAATTTTAGAGCTTAAATGCGCAAAAACACACTTCTTTAGAGCTTCTAAGAACACCAATTCTGTGTTTAGTGCAACTTAGCAATAATGAGAATGTGAGGCCACAGATGCTCAAAAACGTCTTTCTCAGTCAGAAAAAGTTGCTAAATGTAATTTAAGAGCAAAGCTCAACTACATGAAAAAGTATTCTTTCTAATGAAATGAACTGTTTTTGCAATGCAGAAGACAGCATTTCATGAGTTTGAGCTTTTTGCAGAAAAGTCATTTTAGAGCTTAAATGCACAAAATCACTTCTTTAGAGCTTCTAAGAACACCCAATTCTGTGTTTAGTGCAACTAAGCAAATAATGAGAATGTGAGGCCACAGTGCTCAAAAACGTCTTTCTAAGTCAGAAAAGTTGCTAAATGTAATTTTAAGAGCAAAGCTCAACTACATGAAAATGTTTGTTTCTTTCTAATGAAATGAACTGTTTTTTGCAATGCAGAAGACAGCATTTCATGAGTTTGAGCTTTTTTGCAGAAAAGGTCATTTTAGAGCTTAAATGCACAAAATCACTTCTTTAGAGCTTCTAAGAACACCAATTCTGTGTTCAGTGCAACTAAGCAAATTAAGAGAATGTGAGGCCACAGATGCTCAAAAACTTCTTTCTCCAGTCAAAAAGTTGCTAAATGTAATTTTAAGAGCAAAGCTCAACTACATGAAAAATATTCTTTCTAATGAAATTAACTGTTTTTTGCAATGCAGAAGACAGCATTTCATGAGTTTGAGCTTTTTTGCAGAAAAGGTCATTTTAGAGCTTAAATGCACAAATCACTTCTTTAGAGCTTCTAAGAACACCAATTCTGTGTTTAGTGCAACTAAGCAAATAATGAGAATGTGAGGCCACAGATGCTCAAAAGCTTCTTTCTCAGTCAGAAAAAGTTAATAAATGCAATTTTAAGAGCAAAGCTCAACTACATGAAAAAGTATTCTTTCTAATGAAATTAACTGTTTTTTGCAATGCAGAAGACAGATTTTCTTGAGTTTGAGCTTTTTTGCAGAAAAATCATTTTAGAGCTTAAATGCACAAAAACACTTCTTTAGAGCTTCTAAGAACACCAATTCTGTGTTTAGTGCAACTAAGCAAATAATGAGAATGTGAGGCCACAGATGCTCAAACGTCTTTCTCAGTCAGAAAAAGTTGCTAAATGTAATTTTAAGAGCAAAGCTCAACTACATGAAAATGTTTCTTTCTAATGAAATGAACTGTTTTTTGCAATGCAGAAGACAGCATTTCATGAGTTTGAGCTTTTTGCAGAAAAAGTCATTTTAGAGCTTAAATGCACACAAATCACTTCTTTAGAGCTTCTAAGAACACCAATTCTGTGTTTAGTGCAACTAAGCAAATAATGAGAATGTGAGGCCACAGATGCTCAAAAGCTTCTTTCTCAGTCGAAAAAAGTTGCTAAATGCAATTTTAAGAGCAAAGCTCAACTACATGAAAAAGTATTCTTTCTAATGAAATGAACTGTTTTATGCAATGCAGAAGACAGCATTTCATGAGTTTGAGCTTTTTGCAGAAAAGGTCATTTTAGAGCTTAAATGCACAAAATCAATTCTTTAGAGCTTCTAAGAACACCTGAGACAGATTTACATGAGTTTGAGCTTTTTTGCAGAAAAAGTCATTTTAGAGCTTAAATGCACAAAAACACTTCTTTAGAGCTTCTAAGAACACCAATACTGTGTTTAGTGCAACTAAGCAAATAATGAGAATGTGAGGCCACAGATGCTCAAAAGCTTCTTTCTCAGTCAGAAAAGTTAATAAATGCAATTTTAAGAGCAAAGCTCAACTACATGAAAAAGTATTCTTTCTAGTGAAATGAACTGTTTTTTGCAGTGCAGAAGACAGCATTTCATGAGTTTGAGCTTTTTTGCAGAAATGGTCATTTTAGAGCTTAAATGCACAAAATCAATTCTTAGAGCTTCTAAGAACACCTGAGACAGATTTACATGAGTTTGAGCTTTTTTGCAGAAAAGGTCATTTTAGAGCTTAAATGCACAAAATCACTTCTTTACAGTCCTAAGAACACCAATTCTGTGTTTAGTGCAACTAAGCAAATTAAGAGAATGTGAGGCCACAGATGCTCAAAAACGTCTTTCTCAGTCAGAAAAGTTGCTAAATGTAATTTTAAGAGCAAAGCTCAACTACATGAAAAAGTATTCTTTCTAATGAAATGAACTGTTTTTTGCAATGCAGAAGACAGCATTTCATGAGTTTGAGCTTTTTTGCAGAAAAGGTCATTTTAGAGCTTAAATGCACAAAATCACTTCTTTAGAGCTTCTAAGAACACCTGAGAGATTTACATGAGTTTGAGCTTTTTGCAGAAAAAGTCATTTTAGAGCTTAAATGCACAAAATCACTTCTTTACAGCTCCTAAGACACCAATTCTGTGTTTAGTGCAACTAAGCAAATTAAGAGAATGTGAGGCCACAGATGCTCAAAAACTCTTTCTCAGTCAGAAAAAGTTGCTAAATGTAATTTTAAGAGCAAAGCTCAACTACATGAAAAGTATTCTTTCTAATGAAATGAACTGTTTTTTGCAATGCAGAAGACAGCATTTCATGAGTTTGAGCTTTTTTGCAGAAAAGTCATTTTAGAGCTTAAATGCACAAAATCACTTCTTTAGAGCTTCTAAGAACACCAATTCTGTGTTTAGTGCAACTAAGCAAATAAGAGATGTGAGGCCACAGATGCTCAAAAGCTTCTTTCTCAGTCAGAAAAAGTTGCTAAATGCAATTTTAAGAGCAAAGCTCAACTACATGAAAAAGTATTCTTTCTAATGAAATGAACTGTTTTTTGCAATGCAGAAGACAGCATTTCATGAGTTTGAGCTTTTTTGCAGAAAAGGTCATTTTAGAGCTTAAATGCACAAAATCACTTCTTTACAGCTCCTAAGAACACCAATTCTGTGTTTAGTGCAACTAAGCAAATAAGAGAATGTGAGGCCACAGATGCTCAAAAGCTTTCTCAGTCAGAAAAAGTTGCTAAATGTAATTTTAAGAGCAAAGCTCAACTACATGAAAAGTTTCTTTCTAATGAAATGAACTGTTTTTTGCAATGCAGAAGACAGCATTTCATGAGTTTGAGCTTTTTTGCAGAAAAAGTCATTTTAGAGCTTAAATGCACAAAATCACTTCTTTAGAGCTTCTAAGAACACCAATTCTGTGTTTAGTGCAACTAAGCAAATAATGAGAATGTGAGGCCACAGATGCTCAAAAACGTCTTTCTCAGTCAGAAAAAGTTGCTAAATGTAATTTTAAGAGCAAAGCTCAACTACATGAAAAATGTTTCTTTCTAATGAAATGAACTGTTTTTTGCAATGCAGAAGACAGCATTTCATGAGTTTGAGCTTTTTTGCAGAAAAGTCATTTTAGAGCTTAAATGCACAAAATCACTTCTTTAGAGCTCTAAGAACACCAATTCTGTGTTTAGTGCAACTAAGCAAATAAAGAATGTGAGGCCACAGATGCTCAAAAACTTCTTTCTCAGTCAGAAAAAGTTGCTAAATGTAATTTTAAGAGCAAAGCTCAACTACATGAAAAAGTTTCTTTCTAATGAAATGAACTGTTTTTTGCAATGCAGAAGACAGCATTTCATGAGTTTGAGCTTTTTTGCAGAAAAGGTCATTTTAGAGCTTAAATGCACAAAATCACTTCTTTACAGCTCTAAGAACACCAATTCTGTGTTTAGTGCAACTAAGCAAATAAGAGAATGTGAGGCCACAGATGCTCAAAAGTCTTTCTCAGTCAGAAAAAGTTGCTAAATGTAATTTTAAGAGCAAAGCTCAACTACATGAAAAATGTTTCTTTCTAATGAAATGAACTGTTTTTTGCAATGCAGAAGACAGCATTTCATGAGTTTGAGCTTTTTTGCAGAAAAGTCATTTTAGAGCTTAAATGCACAAAATCACTTCTTTAGCTCTAAGAACACCAATTCTGTGTTTAGTGCAACTAAGCAAATTAAGAGAATGTGAGGCCACAGATGCTCAAAAACGTCTTTCTCAGTCAGAAAAAGTTGCTAAATGTAATTTTAAGAGCAAAGCTCAACTACATGAAAAATGTTTCTTTCTAATGAAATGAACTGTTTTTGCAATGCAGAAGACAGCATTTCATGAGTTTGAGCTTTTTTGCAGAAAAGTCATTTTAGAGCTTAAATGCACAAAATCACTTCTTTAGAGCTTCTAAGAACACCAATTCTGTGTTTAGTGCAACTAAGCAAATTGAGAATGTGAGGCCACAGATGCTCAAAAGTCTTTCTCAGTCAGAAAAATAAATGTAATTTTAAGAGCAAAGCTCAACTACATGAAAAAGTTTCTTTCTAATGAAATGAACTGTTTTTTGCAATGCAGAAGACATTTCATGAGTTTGAGCTTTTTTGCAGAAAAGGTCATTTTAGAGCTTAAATGCACAAAATCACTTCTTTAGAGCTTCTAAGAACACCTGAGACAGATTTACATGAGTTTGAGCTTTTTTGCAGAAAAAGTCATTTTAGAGCTTAAATGCACAAATCACTTCTTTACAGCTCCTAAGAACACCAATTCTGTGTTTA
>QVTF01008951.1:0-23236 GCA_003573665.1 Oxygymnocypris stewartii | reverse complement strand
TGTCGTCAGCCAGCTGGCTAATAATCATTGTCTGTCATCAATTGTGATACCTTGCAAATTACTACTGGAAATTTGAAGAGCTAAAAATTGAGAGGCAAGTAAAAATAAGTATGGAGATATAGGACAGCCTTGTCTTACTCCGCGTGACAAATTGAATCTCGGTGAAGTTCCACATTTTAATTTAATAGCACTGTTATTGTTTCTGTATAATGTCCTGATGGCTCTACAAAAGTAATCTCCAAATCCAAATTTGGCAAGAGTTTGAAATATAAACTTGTGCTCGAGTGAGTCAAAGGCTTTGTAGAAGTCTAAGAAAAGCAGGAAACTGTCATTAGTGACGAGATCTTCGTAATCTAGGAGATCTAAGATTAATCTTATATTATTTGTAATGTGGCGTTTCTCCATAAAACCCGATTGTGATTCATCAATAATAATGTTAAGGACATCTTTCATTCTTCTCGCTAAGACTGAAGCTAAAATTTTATAATCGTTATTTAAGAGGGTGATTGGCCTCCAGTTTTCTAGACATTCTTTATCTTTCTTGGGTTTGGGTATCAGGGTGATGATCCCTTGTGTCATGGTTGATGGAAGTGCTTCCAATTCAAAACTTTCCTCAAATACTTTGAGTAAGAAAGGAGATACACTTTCGTCAAACATCTTATATAGCTCAGCGGTTAGACCATCACTACCCGGACTTTTATTATTTTTTAAATTCTTAATTGCCAGCAAAATTTCTGATTGAGATATATCACCATCACAAGCTTCTTTATCTTCAAATGAAATCATTTTGTTCTGATTAATAGAATCAAAAAAGAATTTGGCTGAATTATCAGAATATCTTGATGTATACAAGTTATTATAAAATTTGGAGCAAAAAGCAGCTATCTTTCTTTAGGATTATCAAGAACTCCATTGTCTGTTTGGAGACGATCAATAGAATCATTCATAGCACTGAATCTTTCCAACCTGAAGAAATATGCTGAGTTTTGTTCTCCTTCTTCCAGCCATTTCCGTCTGGATCTAACATAGGCTCCTTAGCTTTGGCTCTATACAACTCATCTAATTTATTCTGTAGTTCAGAGTATTCAGTGTTTTGTGTATGTGTCAAGGGTTCCTTAAAAGATAAAGCAGACAGCTGTGATAGAATCCCATCTTCGATTAATCTATTTTGTTTTGCTATATCACTTCCAAATTTCCTTAAGAATTTCCCTAATTCATATTTTAGAAGCTCCCAATTCCGTCCATAAGCTTTCTCTGATTCAGCCCTTTCCCAGTAAACCCGGATTAACTCATTAATCTCTTGCTTCACCTTTTCATATTTAAGAAGGGAATTATTTAATTTCCAAAGTAATGCTTTAGTATAAATTGTAGTATTTTGTGATAAATTAACTGAAATATGAATGGCATTATGGTCAGTCAGTGGACTGTTGCTAATATTAATAGAGATATTATTATTTTTTAATGTTTTAGAGATCAACCAGTAATCAATTCTGGATTGCCTTGACCTGTCTTTGTTACACCAAGTGTACTGTATTACATCCGGAAACCTTTCTCTCCAGATGTCAACTAAATCGAATTTATCCATAAATGCTATAAGATTAGAGTTTGGAGAAGCTGCTTTCCTTGGAGGGTGTCGATCTAGCATGTTACTCATTACTATGTTAAAATCACCTCCTAAAATCAGAAAGGCAGTCGGATATTTCCTTAATGCAGATGAAAGTTTTTGATCTAGCATGTTCAAGAAAGTGCAGTTTTCAGCAACAGAGTTGTATCCATAGACGTTGACAATAATTACTATAAATGTATTAACAACAACTACCATTAGCAGGAAATGACCTGAAGTATCAACACTGGTTTCCAGAATACTACCACCAAAATGATGCTTCATAATCCCTACTCCAGCAGAATATTCGGACCCATGCGATAGCCATACCTCATTGCCCCACTGTGACCTCCAAACCTGACATCCCCAGATGTTGAGTGACTTTCCTGGAAAAAGCAGAAATCTACCTTGTGCCTCTTAGAAAAAAAAACAAAGCCTTCCTTTTGACGTTTTTTTAAACCCCTGGCATTTAAAGAAAACAAAGATAAAGACATAAAAATGAAACAAGAGAATACTACCTAAAGAACTAGGTAAAGAAAAATATATCAATGAGAATAGAAGAACTTTCACTAGAATAAAACAAAGTGATAGTTCGCCGAACTCTGCAACACAAGGAATATAAAGAGTATAAGGGCTTGAGTAAAAAGTCTTTCTTCGTTTTCTTTTCCTTTCCCTTCCCCTTCTGTGTTCTTTCATTCATCTTTCAGTCATTGAAATGTAATATCTTCAACGGGCACTCAGTCTCATAGACAGCAAAGGATGGATTCCAAAAGTAAATATTCCAAATTATGGCCAAAGTCCTTTTAATCTTCTTGTTCCAGATTCCAATTATGATATACAACACAATCTACAGTCTGTCCATCCTGTCCGAAATGAGGAAGAGAAAAAACAAACAAAAAAACACTGCAGTTCGTGCTTACCCGTGAGTATCAAGAAAGGTCATTTGGCGCGTTGAAACTTCAACTTGTGAAGATGACATAGCAACATTCAGCCCAACTGTTCTTTCGCTGTGATCCTTTTACCATCAATATAAGCGAAGGGCCCTCTGAAGCCTGCTCTCTTCCCCTCCTTTCTCGCTCGTTCCACAAGTGGCCACAGTTTGTTCCTGGCGTCTTTGGTGCTTTGCGTCAGGTCTGCGAAGATCCTGATTTTCCTTTCTTTGAGGACGGCGGCGGTTCTGGCATCCCTCCAGATCTGATCTCGGACGTTGCGTGAAGAAACTGCACGATGATGCGGCGGTTTGAAGCGCGTCCCTCAGCGCGAGGACCCAATCTATGGGCGACGTCAAGCGTGTAGAGGAAGCTGGTCTGCTATCTCAGGAGAAACTTTTCTGAATAAATCGATCAGGATCTTCCGGACATCTTCTCCTCGCTGCTCCTGAATACCGCTAACTCGTAGATTCCACCTCCTCTTTGAAGCGTCCAGTTCGTCGCATGTCTCACGCAGCACACAGTTCTCCTTCGAGCGATTCACACCGGTTCTGTAATGAGTTCACCTTGCTTGTCCATCTCTTCCACTTGATTGTTCACAAACTCAAGCGCCTCAGTCACACTGTTTAACGAATTTGTATTATCATTCACACGGTTGTCTCGAGGGATTGCATGCGAGTCAGAATTCCACTTGCATTTTTTCAACTCGCTCCAAAACTTCCAACAGGTGTAGATTGGAGACCGTCTGATTTCCGACGCCACTATGTCGACCATTTTCGATTTTTGGAAGGTGGTTTAGGAGTTTCAGGCAGGGGGGGTTTCGATCCAGCAGTGTTTGCCGCGTCATTCCTCTTGAACGCGGCATCCAGAGATTTCTTTGCAGCTCGAACAGGCCTATCGTCATCCATCGCGCTCGTTGAAAAGTTTAAAAATCGTTAGAAAGACGAAAGAACGAAAAAGACCTACTCGGATCGGTAACTAAATTATTATTATATTCCCTTTTACATATCAAGTAACTTAGGCCTATAAATTACAAAAACAAGTGCAGAGCCACAGCACCTGGATGTTACTCGGTCGCCATCTTGGACTCCCACCCCAGTTCGGGATCGTGGAGCGCGAATCATTTGAGTCAGTTCGGGAGCGCGAATTGCGAATCATTTGAGTCAGTTCGGGTTCGCGAATCGCGAATCATTTGAGTCAGTTCGGGATCACGAATCATTTGAGTCAGTTCGGGACCACGAATCGCGAATCATTTGGGTCTGTTCGGGATCGCGAATCGCGAATCATTTGAGTCAGTTCGGCAGTCCGCAAGGGCGTTGGACCTTCAAGCGTTGGACCTCAAAGGGGCAGGGGTCCAACCTGTGCCCCCCTTGTGCACGCCACTGGTTGTATGGTTACTTGATATAGAATTAAATATATTCTAAATGTATCCTCTTAAATTAAATGTATTTAAATTGTTTAGGTAGGCTAGTTTATACTTCAGCGCATACAGCTTTTTGTTCGGGACCGCGGAGCGCGAATCATTATGGTCAGTTCGGGACTGCCGAGCGCGAATCATTTGAATCAGATCGAGACCGTGGAGCGCGAATCATTTGAGTCAGTTCGGGAGCGCGAATTGCGAATCATTTGAGTCAGTTCGGGATCGCGGAGCGCGAATCATTTGAGTCAGTTCGGGATCGCGAATTGCGAATCATTTGAGTCAGTTCGGGATCGTGGAGCGCGAATCATTTGAGTCAGTTCGGGAGCGCGAATTGCGAATCATTTGAGTCAAATCGGGACCGCGAATCATTTGAGTCAGTTCTGGACCGCGAATCACGAATCATTTGAGTCAGTTCGGGATCGCGAATCATTTGAGTCAGTTCGGGACCACGGAGCGCGAATCATTTGGGTCAGTTCGGGATCGCGAATCATTTGAGTCAGTTGGGCAGTCCGCAAGGGCACTTTAGCGTTGGACCTCAAAGGGGCAGGGGTCCAACCTGTGCCCCCCTTGTGCACGCCACTGGTTGTATGGTTACTTGATATAGAATTAAATATATTCTAAATGTATCATTTTAAATTAAATGTATTTAAATTGTTTAGGTAGGCTAGTTTATACTTCAGCGCATACAGCTTTTTGTTTTCGATAAGGTCTGGTTTAAAAAAAATCGGCAAACAAAAAGTAAGCAGTGGGACTTTAACTGTTTTACAACAAATACTGAGCATCCAACATAATATAAAATCAAGAGGTAGTAAATTACATATTTGTAGTTTTTATGAACATTGTATTTTCTTTTTTTACACCATTATTGTTGTATTATTACATTTTGCTGCAAGGATATAGGACCTCCTAACACTGACATCATCAAGTCATCAAAAAGAATCAACAAAAACAACCCTTTCGCCATTTTTGTTTCGCAGGAATGATTATATGTCCTCACTGTTTGTTCTCCAGACTCTGCTGTGGGTGTTTCCTTCCTTCTTTCTTTCTTTCTTTCTTTCTTTCTTTCTTTCTTTCTTTCTTTCTTTCAGTTTTATTATAGGTTATAAAAGTCAACACTGTAGGATTATCAGATAACCCTAATTCAGAGACTAATGCATGTAAATCAATTTCAAGACTAGAGCAAGAACTGAAATGTATGTATTTGTGCTTCATTTGTCAACATGTATTTATGGTTTTGTTTAGTGTATTCTTTGTGCAAACACAATATCATACAAACTAGTACGGTGAATCACAACTCAAATATAAATTAAATTAATACAAAAGTTTGGTTTCTTGCTTGAAGAAAATGTTTGTGTCAGTATCAATGTTTTTTTTAAGTCATTGTTGATATTTAACCCCCTGAATAAAATATATGTAAACAATTGACTGCTCTCTGTCCACTGACAATATGAAATCATTTTTAGAAGGTAGACTTTGTCTAAGAATTCAAGTCATATTTCATTTCAAATAAAGGGTTTGTTTTAAGTTTCCCTTTTAAAGGCAAACGCTCTGAGATTTGGTGGAACTCATAACTGCACCACATGGAGAGCAGAGAAAGATTTTGGTGTGCGATGATTTCAAGTGTCATTATGGCAAAGTCTTAAAAGGCAAAGAGGTCTGAGTCGTCAGATTATGATACACATGTGAACAGACACACCATGTGTTGTAAATATAAACATTCTGTTTCAGCTTTTCTTATACTGTTGTAGTCTATAGCACAGCTATAAGGTCTGCAGACCAACATTTGACATTCCACTTTCAAAATACACAAATGGTGTTTAAATAGATAAATTCATTAAATAAATAGTTAAACAAATGAACAAATAAATAGACAATGTCAATATATTAACTAAATAGAAATATTGTCGCTAGAAAATCCCACATGAACAGTACATATCCACATCTTTGTATCCTGAATTAGTCTGTTGTTTGCTACCAAACTGTCCCCTCGTTCATCTCTGAGGACAGTTGATTGCTGTATCCGTTGCCACTGAGAGAGTTCAGGGATGTGAAGGGTGGAGTGGAGCCACACATGTCAGTGGAGATAATGTGGATGGAGGTGGGTGCGCTGGGCTCTGGGCTGGGAGAGTCCCCTGGGTGATGCGATATCATCTCGCTGAAACATTGTGTCTCATTGGAGGGGTGATGGTGGTCCATGCTCCCTAGAGGGGTTCCAGCTGGGCCAGAGGAGGGCATGAATCCTAGATCACCTGGAGTCTGGGCTTGGGAGGATGGTGGGCCTTGAGGGAAGTAGTCGTAGTTTAATCCTGGGCCATAGTATTCACCTTGATAGTCTGTAACAAAAACAGTGGTCATCAAATGGTCATTAAATGTTATAATTCAAGATTTCCAATTATACCCATAATACAACACAGGCAAAACACAATAAACGACCATTTGCCAACTGAAAGCAGTGTTTATGTAATTACTGTGTTTTGCCTTTGCAGGGCAGTGTGAAAAACCAACGATATCTAACGGTAATTCGTACATATTTTACAAGGTGGCACGAATTGCCGTGAGATCGGGCTAGAAAAATGAAACAACAGTAGAAGTGCACAATATTTTTGTGTATTTTTATTATTTCTATTAATACAAAAATCATTTTTGTTTTATTATTATTTGTGCAACACATATAAGCTTGTATTCATTTATTTATTTTGCTCTTTATAAACATTGAAACATCAATAATGTAAATTGTAATACATTTAAGATGAGGATGATCACGTATACAGTATATATTACATTTTGATTGCATATATAAACGATCAGTCTTAAATTCATAAATAAAACTGTATCACAGCATGGACACAATAATGATACCAATTGTTATATTCCATTCAGTTGTGATGCATTTTCGTCTGATTAATATTCATGCACCTGAACTAACCTCCATAATAAGAGAAATGGCCGTTGGCCATGAGCTCTCCTGGCTCCATGCGATCGCCCAGCGCTCTCAGTCTCCGCGGACTGCGGAAGAACATGTGTCTTCTGGTGCCCAGCGTGCTCAGCTGCTTCATGCGCCTCTCTTTAGAGCGCCGATTCTGAAACCACACCTGCACGACACAAAATACACGAACGAGACGGGACATTAGCTTCCAGGTTAATGAACCCCCAAAAGATCATTTAGAGCAACGTCGTGGTTTGACATTAGCCCACGTTACGTGAGAAACCTAAGATCTGAGCAAAAGAAGAAACAAAAGAATCACACGTTAACTCTAGTTTTAAGGCGGGTATTTAGTATCCGTATTTCGCTATATAATCCTTCAAAAAAAATCAAAATAAAATGCGAAAAAAGGAGTAGGCTATTTGATGTTCATGCCCAAATCACTTGTCATTAGGCTCTTAGTGCCACATAATTATTTCCATGTTTAATATAGCGTACTTAAAACCCCATTCGGTGTTACTGCCGAGAGATAGACCAGCAGTGGGCTATGGTATGTTATCGGTTTTTTTTGTAAGACGTCAGATCAATTTGCATCATGCCTATTATCCCATCTAGTGGATAGGCATAAACTACTTTAAAATGTATTGTCATTGCCGTGATTATAGTTGGGGAATTAATGTAGGCAACTTGTTGTAAGTTCTTCCAAATGTTTTATAGTTTACCCCATTAGTAAATACTGGCATATTAAACGAATAGTTCAGGCTCTAAAATCTGATTGGACGAGCCGCGGACGAAGGCGTAAAATACTCAACACGTAGGCCTACTACACACACCTGCATCACACACACAAGATGCATTCTGTGCGCGAGGAAGGATGCAGAACCCGTAAACGGTGCAAGGCAGTAATATAGCCTTGTTCTAGTTATAGCCTACTTAAGCAACTGTTTTTCGATGGGTGTTTTATAATATTGTTGTGGCCTCGTGTTTAATAAAAACTATTGTCAACTCAAGGCCGCACGTCAAATGTTTTGCCGTGGCAATTGGCAAATAATGTGTTATTAACACAGTGTTAACTAAATTAACTGGTTTTATTCAGGCCTAGATCTAGCCTACATCGGTTACACATATAAGCCTATAAAATTGCATAAATCAGCTATTAGGATACAGGGAGTGTTCTTATAGGCACCAATCGAAGCCTATTGTTATTGTTATTATTATTATTATTATTAGCCACTTGCCTGAATTACTCTCATGTTGAGGCCTGTCTCTTGTGCCAGCTGCTCTCGTATGTGTCTGGTGGGTTTGGGGGTGGCGGTGAAAGCAGCTTTAAGAGTCTCCAGCTGCTTGGCTTTGATAGTAGTCCGCGGCCCGCGACGTTTGCCACCCAGATTCTGCTCGTCGTTTTCATTGTTGCAGGCCTCCTTGTCCGACATGTGTCCAGTCTCAGAGTCTTTAAAGTCGTCCTGTGGATCTTGAGATTCTGGAGATAAGCTCAGGTCGCTGCACGTAGTAACTGTAAAAAGCACAGCCGTTAAAAAAGCTGTCAACATGCTTTGTGCCACACATTCGAAGACAACACGTGATCAGATACTGACATAATAATAGAGTCTAGCATTATAAAAAACTGCATAGCGTACAGAATCAGCAGAACTTGAGAAAAATGGCAATATTTATCTCGTAGACTACAGGGCTTCACTGGCCAAAATGACTCACTTGACAGTTTTGAGTCTTTTCCGATGCTGTTATTCATGTAATCCTCCTTGCAGACAAATTGAGATTCATCTAGAATGTAGAGTTCTTCGCCAGTGGAAAGCTGTTTGTTGCACATGACGCAGATGAAACAGTTCAGGTGGAAGACTTTGCTTCGCGCTCTCCGCACTAGATCACTGGGCGAGATGCCCTGCGCGCAGCCTCCGCATTTAGTGCCATAGCGCCTGCAGAGAATCCACCGTCACAATCACAGACGAAAAGACACATGCATGTATTTTCACGACAAGTAGGTTTACCACTACCTAGTTATTTTTAATCCCCTTTTTTTATTTATTTCTTAATTAAACATTAAGCATATGTTATACAGGTCTACTCATTAATTTACTGTAAAAAAACAACAACAAGAACTGACAGTTTAATATTCATTAAAATACTGTGACGGTTTTACAAGAATTAGATACAGACAATGTTAACTTAACTTTAGATGCCCTATATTCATGTATCAACCTATTTGAGTTATTACAATCTTTATGCTGCATGTAAAATTAACTAATGATAACACAGTGGTGCTACTGAAAACCTTTATCAAAATGTACCTCTCCAACAACTGGTATATAATAAAGAGCACAATAAGAGAAAAGCAGCAGGGTAACACACAACACAAAAATATTGCAACAAACATTAACTAAGCAACATGCAATGTAAAACATTGCAATGCATAAAACAGATAATAAAAACAAGACGATATTTTTTATAAATAAAATCCCAAATTGTTTCGTTAGCCTAACGAATTATCTTTGACATTTTTAAAACGGTTCATACTTTTACATCTAAAACATTTGACAATATGTTACAAACAAATTGCGCGGTGTTTTTATAATATAATTATTTACCCTGGTTATTTAAATTAAACAATTAACATGCACTTTGTTTGTTTTACTTATTTCTGTTCAAATTGCTAACATTTTATAATCATGCTTTTACCACCCACAAAGATGCATGGCCTACTGTCTACAGAATTATGATATTATTTCCGAGTTGCTGATATGTTCAGCATTGCTTTGACAGAATGCATTAACAGAATATCCTCTTGCAACCTCGCGAGCGACAATATACATTCTGTTGTCTCCGAGCGTGCATGTAAATGCAGTTCACTGAAATGTATTGATGTCTGTGGCTTTCCTCACGAGCTCATTCGTTATTCTAATCCACTTATCGCATATTTGCTCGAGCTTTTGCAAACAAACGCATGTGCTAAAACAGATTGAGGCGAGGCAGGGCACACATCCGTCAGGTGCTGGAGCAAATCTCATCCCCTGCCTGTCTGACACTCATACCTTGTAAACAAAGATAACTTGTTTAGTATGTCACCTAACAAGTTGTCCAGAATTCGGGAGGTTGTAAAAGTAAAATGTAATGCGCTCCAGTTGCATCGATTTTTGTGTGTGCATTTATTATTATAGCTATGCTGTGTTTTATATAGGGTTTACATAAATGCGTTTTTAACGAATTCGTTTTTATTATTATTTATATATAGGGGAATATATAGTTTACATAAAACAATCTTTAATACAGAATGGTCCGCTGCATTGCAAGAGCCAACAATGACCTTTGATGCATTCTTCGATTGAAATGCTCACCTGAAAAAGTCGTTTTTGCAGTAGAGTCGTCCTTCTCTTGAAAAGCATCTATCAGTTAAATTGCATTTACAGTCACAGCACTGCACGCATTTGGCATGCCAGGCTCTATCCAAGACGCTGAGCAGAAATCTGTCCAGAATAGGCCTCTCGCACCCAGCACAGTGGACCATATTTTGTGACTCCAGTCACCACGTTGCTATCCTCGGTGAGAGGCAAAAATCTGCTTGTCTTGTGCCAAAAGTTAGAGAACACTACACGGTCCTTGATCCAAGTAAACAAAAGTAATCAAAAAGTCAGGCACTGGATTCAGCCTAATACAGCATCCCACATTCTGCCTACAGCGCAGAAACGGACAAGTGTCAGCGCCTCTTTAGACGACACGCCGATGCTTTATCATTAAGATGAATAAAAACAGACTTTAGCTGAAGTGTAAGCTCGATCTCATGGAATGGTTACTTATTGTTTAGCCCATTTAAATCGATACATGCGCGCGGAATCTCCGGTGCTCCCAACGCTTGAACAAAAAACAATAAATGCGTTTAATTCGTTTTACAAAAAGTTAAACTCAACGATTTCAAAGCATATCAGATACATGCCTGGTCATTTGTGCGTGTTTTCCAGTTGCTCTGCTTCAGTCGCTGGCATGCGTTTGGATGCAGCCTAGATACCTTATTCCCTGCGACGTGACGTCATGCTGGAACAGAACCAATCAGAGTACAGTCATTTGGTGAACGCGCTTTCCTGCCATTTCTGTTGTCTACAGTCCATCTGGAAACAACACATTATTGAGCACACCTATTATCAAAGCAAACTTCAATCTTGTCTAATTATATCGAAATGGAGTGGAGGAGAATGTAGCCCTATTTTGACCGCGGAGAAATGTCAATGTATTGCAATCTGCCTGTTTTTCGTCACTGAAAAAATAGTTCTTTGATTTTAGAAATAATAATTCATAGTTTTATGACACCTAAGACAGTCTGCGGAATGCAAGACGTGGATATGAGTAGGCTAATGCAAATTTGACGGGTTCTTGGCGACAGACTTAATTTTTTACTTGTAACTTGTAAACCAGAATTATCTTTATTGAAGCTTGTTTACAAATTAAGCCATTGGAAGCACAATTGAATAGTAAAGGTTATTTTTTATATGTTTTTTTATGATTAGGCTAATGCGAAATAAAATAAATAAAGAGGAAAGGAAAGATAATAGAAGCTTTTAAATTTTCCAGGTTCATTTACTGCTGTTATTGTTAGTCAAAATTATTCTAACTACATCAAATATATTTATATAGCATATTATACATTTTGTATATAGGTTAATATGCTATATCATATAGGCCTATAAGCTAAGGCTATTAAACATTGTATAGGCTTTACAGCACTGTCATTTCGTTTTGTCAGCTAGGCTATGCATCCAGTAGACTAAATCCTATTAACACGGCAGGGTCATTAATGAAATCGAGGCTGTTTGGAATATTTTAATTAAGCGGATGTGTGTGAATTCAGCCATAGTGATCCAGAAATGATGCACAATTGGAAAAAACACGACCTGGACAGCCATGTGGGAAAAGAAAGACACGGCAGTTTCCAGCTCAGATGAATGTTCCTCTACGATTGTTCTTCAGTACGGGTGAGAGGGCAAGGATCACTAATGATTATAATATAAAGTGTGGGAGATATGATCAGCGCGCGGGGAGCTGCCGCCAGAGATACAGCAGACAGCGAACAAGCCTCGTGTCTGTATGCTACAGATATCATTAGCCGTGGGATTTAAACCTTAACAATGCAGTGAGGGAATGTATTCTTACGAGTTTACTGTTTAAACAAATCATATGTGCGTGGTTTGTGCGATAGCCAATCGTACAGAAAAAAGTTTGGAAAACATAATAATTCAAAACGTGACAGATTTAGGGTTAACCTCTAAATCTATCGAAACACTATTCATCCATAAAAATAAATGTTCCAAATGAGTTTGCGCGTTTCTATTCTTGGAAAACCAGCGACGTCTCGGTGCTGTGTAAAGAACCCAATGGTGCTTAATTTCTCTTCTGTTAATGGATGATAAGCTGTTTGGAAAAATAGTATCAATTTAGGGTTTCTTAAGTAACATTGTAAACTGTTGGTGCTGAAAAGCATTTAAATATTGCTTATAGAGGAAGATATAAACAATAAAAGACAAAAACATTGTTTAATTGCACTCTTTAAAATAAAGGTTCCAAAAGGGGGTTCCCCAAAGTACCTTTCAGTGAACAGTTCTTAAAATAACTGTTTTAATAAGTCTGAAGAACATTTTAATAATCTAAAGAACCTTTTCCACTGTAAAGGACTTGTTGAGGAATTCATGGGTTCTATGGATGGTAAAAGGTTCTTTGTGGAACCATTGATACCAAAAAAGAGCCTTTATTTTTAAGAGTGTAAAGTTAATATGGTAGGAAATTGAACAATTAATATAATTGGTCATTGATTGGACCAACATCAAGCACCATACATTTAATATAAGAACATCTAAAAAAATAACCATTTAAAAACGATTAAAAACCAATTTGGGTTTCACCAGGAATCTTTTTGTAAACTGTTCTTAAAATATATTTTTTTAAAGAACATTTGAATAATCTAAAGACTGTTTTTCTGCTGCAAAGAGCCTTTGTTTCGGTTTTTTTATGGAACCATAGATGCCAATAAAGAAGAATCATTTTTTGATGCCAAAAAAATAGTTGATTAACCATAGGACTAACTGTTACAAATCTTTATTATTATTCAATAAAATATTTTGAGAGTACTGCAGGAGATACATGTCCTGTTACAGGACAGTTTCACTTTGTGTTGTGCAAGCCAGAGACAAAGATGCACTGTGCACATAACCATTGAAGCACAGACTTTATTTTATAACCTATGAATGTGAACGAGGATGTGACTTTATTCTCACCAGTGTCTGACCTGCTCTGCAGGCCCTGTCAAGCAGATGAAACATATAGTCAATATACAATAATTGTGGTCAGCCTGTGCTTTCAGCTTGAAAGAATACAACTGATAGTAAAACGTAATGTCTTTTGAGCTTGAATGGTTGTAAAAACATGGTGAGTTACAGAGCCACCCTCAAAACAACCACAAAAAAACACCTTAAGTGCTTGTACATCTTCTTTATTTGCCATAGCTTCAGCTTGGTTTGAATGCTTTGCATGAGTCAGATTTCTTTACAATCTTGAATTGAGTCTTGTCTGCAGAGACTGTCACGGTGAACCTGAACCGCTGTATTCAGTCTCTGTTGCTGTTAGATATGAAGCTGAGCTCCCACTGTTTGTTTTGGATTCCACTTCATCTCATTAGCACGTGTTAATTACTGCTAATTGAGTTCAACAAGATGAGATGGCAACCCAGAGGGACACCCCATTCACATAATTTGCCGAAAACATAATTGATTATGATTTGCCAAATGAAACCACTTAGCAGGGTTTTCTGACTGTGCACATTTTTACTCTTTATGTTTTCTGGGGGGATGTAAATAAATGTACAAAATATCAAACCATCAGTCCATTGCTCATTTCAAACCCATTAACATCATGAATCCACGATGGAAGTTATGGGATCTTTGGTATACACTATTATGTAAGCTGTGTCTTTGCATAAAAAGTTGGATATGTATAATATTGCCCCAAGTGCTCCAAGTGTGTACACTTGGATGGGTTAAATGCAGAGAACACATTTCACTCCTCATTATACTCTGTATAATTGTGTATGTGACAAATAAAGCTCATCCGAGCTTAAAAAATAAATAAATATTGTTAACGTACAGTACACTCACATAAAGCAATATGTACTAGCATAACTCTAATATTTGATTGCTTGTTTTGTCACAGAATGTAAACTGTATTATCACCCAGCAGCTCTAATCTGCTTAATGTAACCATATAAGGCATGACGAGATTATGAATATTAACATCATGATTTTCTGTATCCTTTACTGTAAATATTTGTCTTAGAAATACATGCCTGATTTTATGCACCTGTTAGTAATTAAATGTACTTTTATGTTATGTATTCAGATTGTCCCTGTGTGGATGAAATTTTGTTTATTTTATATGATTTATTTTAATGTTTTATTTAACAGGAACAATGGACAGTCAAGGACTGCCCCAGAATTATCTACAGAGATACATTTCATCAGCTGTCCCTGCTGAGGTTGAAATGAAGCGGAGTGATGTTAATGCCTTTCTGTCTCTGTATGTATAATATTAAATGGATGCTCGCTGGTCAGTGTGATAAAATACAGAAGCAGTTATGATGTGAAACGTCTCTTCACCAGCTACTGTGTGTATTGTTGTAGAACACACACAGTGGCAGCTGTTAACCCAACACACTCTCGTGGAGATTAGTTACTATGTTACGTTTAGGGTTAGGGGCTTATGTGAAAATTAGTATTCACACAAATCAAGTTTAGTTATTTCTTGGAGAATTGGTGTCGTTAATGTTCTTCAGACAAATAATAAGGCACTTGCAATGCAGGACATGCAATACTGTAAAAACATTCTGAACTTAAATTTGTGTCTATCAATAGCCTACTATATGTTCATAAGCATAGTTTTTTGTAATTTATTGAACATTTCCAGATATGAACTAATGCTAATTGCAAAGTTATTTGTAAAAAAACAAACAAACAAAAAAAACACAACCCACTATTTCATTAAAATACTATAGTTTTTGTTAATATTTTGAAATAGAATATTTTGGTTTTCACTTTAATTTCAGTTAAAGTTTTAGTAATTTTTGTGTTTTTGTCATTTTATTATACATTTTTACTATCAAAATACATCTATATTAATTGTATGTATTACTTTTTATTTAGTTTTAGTTATAAATTAATTAAACATGTTGCATTACCAGCCACAGCTGAAAACCATTTATTTCAGCTGTGGCTGGCAATACAATTTTTTTCGTTCAGTTATCAACCACTCAACATAACTTAATTATATAAGAGCATATACTGTACATATTTTGAATGCATGATGAAACTACGCAGTCTCTCATGATAGATGGCTGGTTAAAAAGTTTGTCAAGCTTCCTTTTCTGTGTGCGTGAGGCATGTATGCTGTGTCCTGTCCAAAGACCCTCCACACCTGTTATGTTTCACCTACCTTGTTTGACATGCTAGACGCAAAGGTATGAATGTAAACAATTCACTCTAATCCCTATTGACCGTCTCTCATTCAGCCTGCCAACTGATATCATGGATTTACCTCACTCAGGGATGTCTCCGCATCAGGCCGGGCCACAGTCAAACGATATTCAATCACGCCAGAAATGCTGGAAGAATTCAAACCCAAAGACATCAGTTCAAATATATGATTCATTTTGAAAGTGAAATTTCAAGTGAACATTTGTATTATTTTGAAAACCGAAAGCAGCAAGTATATTATATGCTATGATGACAAACATGGGTGTTGCTGGCTGAATTTGTAAGGCATAAGCCTGAATCTGACTTTACAGTCTCAAAATTATTAGAAAAAAGTCGAATCTGAGCATAGAAAGATGGTGAACTCTAATCCTGGCTGTACAGAGGAAGAGAAACCGTCTTGGCAGCTCTCTTTTGCTGTGTGCCCAGAGAGAGAGAGACAGTGGTCTTCTGGCAGTGAGAGGACCCTGGGGACCCAGTGCCTGGAGCCTGCTGATGATGGAGATTGATGCAGGCAGAGCCGCAGACACCCCAGACGTTCAGCTAAATTAAAAGGCTATTTTGTCAAGTTGTAAAAGAACAGAATGGAGCAGAGGGTGATGGGCTTCCCCTCCTCCTTTCTCCTCTGTGTCTCTTTAGTGTCATCAAGCCCTCAGGGACAGGAACCGTTACACGCCTTTTACTCTCTCTCTCTCTCTCTCTCTCTCTCTCTCTCTCTCTCTCTCGCTCTGTCGTATTCTCTCTTGTAAACATGTATACAAGAACACATAATTAAAGACAGAAAAATTGTGGAAATAGGAAATGTGGATTTTTCAAAAAAAATGTCACTTCACCAAAACGCACTGCCACAGTTCTAAGGTGTTGTGGGTAATTGGCAGGATGTTGCTATGCAGTCACGTAGGTGTTACGTTTGCCAGGCATAAATGCTTTTAAAAAGTAATAGCACACCTCTCCTCAAAATATCATATGATTTAGGGGAAACAAGGGGGTCTGAGAGGGTATGCAAAAAATTAAGATTATTATTTTTATGATTATTTTACTAAATGTATTTTATGGCTGTAAAAATACATATAAAAAAATGCTTAAGGTGATGTTTTATTGTTTACATTGACCAGATTTTATAATGTTACTGGTTCATTTTGCTTTATAGACTGGTCAAAGATAGATTAATAGTGATTATTTTGTTGACACGTGTTATAGCAAATTTGCATTTAGTTTTTAGTACTTTAATGTATTACTATTGTATAATAAAAGTATAAAGACAAGATTATTAGAAAATGACTATTCATTCATTCATTCATTGAAATACATGAAAATACATACTGACGTAATATTTTAGGAAGGGGGTCCTTGGAAAAACCCCTGATTCAATTGAGGTATCATTTATGTCCTTTGTGTAAGTTCTAGAGCAAAATGTTATGCTTGGGTTTAGTGATTTGAACAAAGTTTTAACCATACATCAAGTAATAGTAATAGTTATGTCCACTGTTAAACAATATTAAAATATGGACAGACTGCATATTAACGTAATTGTGTATTTTAACTGCATTTATAGAAATAAAAATATGGTGCCTTGTTTTCATGTAAAGGTTTGTTAGCGAAACTCTGCATCCTTTGGCCCCTCAGAACTGTTTTAATGTCATGTTTCTTTTACTTACTTGTTTGAATATTCAATATTGAATATTCAATATTGCAGATCATTTATCCTCAATTTGAATTTAATTGACCAGGTGACCTGAGGATGCACCCTGGCCCTGGAGGATCGCCCTGACTTGGCACAGAAACGTAAAAGACAGACTGCAGTGAGGAGGGGCTAGACACACACGCACGCACGCACGCACGCACGCACACACACACACACACACACACACACACACACACACACACACACACACAGAGGTCATGCTTGTGTCAAGTATAGGGCGTGGAGACCATCTGAGTTGTTCCCTCATGCTTTGTGCAAATCTGGCCAGTTATTGTGTTTTGTGTGAGTGTGTATTGATGGGATGTTGAGAGATGTCCCAGAAGGCTGACACTGGCAAGAATCATCTAAACATTCAAACACAGCTTGTCACAGTTTCCCAGAGCTGATGCAGCTTGTTCAGTACTTGTCAATCATACTGACTTGGGAACCATCACTCAAATCAAGGATCAGTTACATTTTATTTTAAGGTCCAATTCTCTCCATTATCAAACCATTAAAAACATATTTTTCTTCAATAAACTCCTAATTTGCTGCTTATTAATAGTTAGTAAGGTAGTTGTTTAGTGTAGATATTGGGTAGTATTAGGGATGTAGAATATGGTCATGCAGAATATGTAGTTTAGAAGTACTAATAAACAGCCAATGTGTGAATAATATGCCAATAAGCAAGTTAATATTAAGAACTAGTCACTAAAGTGTTACATGTTTAATTGCTGCTTAAGTAAAGTCAAGTCACCTTTATTTATATAGCGCTTTTAACAATACAAATTGTAACAAAGCACTGCACAATATCAAAATAGGCAAATTGTGTCAATAATGTAAAATGACAGGATTTAACACTCAATTATCAGCTGAATGCATTTCATTATTGAATTTAGTAATGGCATTGTCCAGCTCAGTTCAGTTTAAATAATATCTGTGCAATCAAGTCGATGATATTGTTGGAAATGAAGATTTCCCCAACTAAGCAAGCCAGAGGCGACAGCGGCAAGGAACGAAAACTCCATCGGTGACAGAATGGAGAAAAAACCTTGGGAGAAACCAGGCTCAGTCGGGGGGCCAGTTCCCCTCCGGCCAGATGAATCAGTAGTTTGTTCCAACTGCAGCAAAGTCAGAGTGTAAGTGGTCCACTGGTTCCAGGGGTCTTTCCCCGATGGATGTCTAGGTGACGAGGTTCTCACTGGGCATCTGTCTCTGGGGCTCATCTATGTGTCCTAGACTCCGCTGACGGTCAGGGCTGTAGAGGTTGTCTCCAGGTGCTGATCCTCCATTTATGGCAGACTTTGGTTAAGTCAGTATAATCGCTGATGGTTGGCTTCCTCTGAGGTCCTCCGAGGGGTTGTCATCGTCTCTTCTCAGATGTTCGGTCATCTCAGATCATTTAAGGGTTGGATCCAGACTGAAGCTTGTGTAATTCCTAGCTACCACGGGATGTTAATCCCATCTCAGAAACATAGAAACAATAAAACAATTAGTGTAGCAGTTGTTCCATCCAGGAATAACCCTGGATGAAATTATCATTATAACCCAAGCTAAAGCATAATAATGTGCATTTGTTCAGATAGACTGGCAGTACAAGATTGTGAGATGCATTATATGAATGCTTGGCTAAAGAGATGTGTCTTTAATCTAGATTTAAATAGAGAGAGTGTGTTTGAACCCCGAACATTATCAGGAAGGCTATTCCAGAGTTTGGGAGTCAAATATGAAAAAGTTCTACCTCCTTTAGTGGACTTTGCTATCCTAGGTACTACCAAGAGTCCAGAGTTTTGCGACCTTAGGGAGCGGGTTGGATTGTAGCGTGATAGAAGATTAGTTAGGTACGCAGGAGCTAAATCATTTAGGGCGTTATAGGCAAGTAATAATATTTTGTAACTGATACGAAACTTAATAGGTAGCCAGTGCAGAGACTGTAAAATTGGAGTAATATGATCATATTTTCTTGACCTGGTAAGGACTCTAGCCGCAGCATTTTGTACTATCTGTAGCTTTTTTATTGAGGATGCAGGACAACCACCTAGCAGTGCATTACAATAGTCCAGTCCAGAGGTCATGAAAGCATGAACTAGCTTTTCTGCATCAGGAACACTTAACATGTTCCGTAGTAGCTTGGCAATGTTTCTAAGATGGAAGAATGCTGTTTTTGTAACATTGGAAATATGATTTTCAAAAGATAGGTTGATGTCTAATATAACACCCAGATTTTAACCGTAGAGGAAGTAACATTACATCCGTCTAGTTGCAAATTGTAATCCAAGAGATTCTGTGTACTGTTTTTAGGTCCAATAAGTAATATCTCTGTCTTATCTGAATTTAATAGGAGAAAATTACTGGTCATCCAATCTTTTATATTTTTAACACACTCTGTTAGCTTAGATAGTTTAGAGGATTCATCTGTTTTTGTTGAGATATATAGTTGAGTGTCATCAGCATAACAATGGAAACTAATCCCGTATTTTCTAATAATATTACCAAGGGGCAACATGTATAATGAAAATAACAGAGGACCTAGGACAGATCCTTGTGGTACTCCATACTTTACTGGTGATAATTGAGATGACTCCCCGTTTAAATAAACAAAGTGGTAGCGATCGGACAGGTAAGATCTAAACCATCTTAGAGCCTGCCCTTGAATACCTGTATAGTTTTGTAATCGATCTATCAGTATGTCATGATCTATAGTGTCGAACGCAGCACTAGGATTAAGTAAAACTAGCAACGAGATGCAGCCTTTGTCTGACGCAAGAAGCAAGTCATTTGTAATTTTAACAAGTGCAGTTTCTGTGCTATGGCGTGGCCTGAAACCTGACTGAAATTCTTCATAGGTATCATTTTTTAGCAAAAAGGAGCACAGTTGAGCAGACACTACTTTTTCTAATATTTTCAACATAAACGGAAGATTTGCTGCTTAAGTGTCCCAAATACACTGTAAAAATGTATGCTTGTATGTCTTTCAATTTCAATAATGTCATTGTCTATTCAATGTGTTGCTTGCCATTTCTTTGTAATTACTGACAAAAAAAAATGGTTGGTTTTTGTTCGAGATTTGTTTGGTATTGTAGAAATAATATCTACTCAGAAATTGCTAGCAGATAATTGGCAAAGAAACTGCAGGTAACACATTGAAATAAACATGACATTATAAAGTAGAAAGACTGAAATAGTATTCAATTTTTTTACAGTGTAGTGCATTTTAAGTAAAACCCAACACCATTTTCCTCAGTGTATGATTTAGACAATATAATATGATATTTTGTATATTATGTATTCACGTCATATTCAGGTCATGCTAAAGAAGTAATGGGAAGTTGAACCATCAGTCTTCTGCTGTACTCTGGCCTAGCTGTGATTACTGGTCTTCCCCGTTAACCTGACCAGCAGCAGCAGCAGCAGTAATCAGCTCAATTTACAGAAGGGTCCTGACCCCAGAGCGGTGATATAGCCCTGTTCCATCTCAGCTTATCATCTCCTGCAGCCTGACCCCGCTGATCCCTGCAGAGCAAGCCATGGGATCAATCAACCATCACTCTCGCTCTCAAATGGGTCTCGGTGTGTGGAGATGTGCACTCAATGAACAAGTCAGTCAATATGACAATATGAAGTTTTATGCTAGAAGAGGAAACCACACATGCACATCTGTGAATAGATCAATATGCAGTTTAAGCTAAACAATGATAAACACTGGCTGACAGTGAAAAGGGACACTTTCTCTGACAAATCTGGAGGATAAGTGCAAAATATTGCAAAAGTTTAACACAGGTTGTTCAATACATCCACACATCCGGACGTATCAGCTGCTTCTGCGTTGCCCCTTCTCACACCCACCATTCATAGACATGTGCCAGAGACCTCCAGGCCAGTACCCCCCCTATCCACACAGCAGTCACAGATGGGACCCTCATAATAGCCCCCAACCCTCAGCAAGCTGGCCTTTCTCATGCCCGATTACACTCCAATAACAGCACTACAATTGATACAGTGAATCCTGGGGACCCTGCATGAGCAGTGTCAGAAGACCTTATTCTTCTGTGATTGTCTGAGCTTTCGGCAATCTGTGTATTTGAGATTCACATGAAACCGAAAAACTGATATATGCTTCGTGTAGATGTCTCGTTCTCTGCAGACAGTGTCATTTGTGTCAACTAACCAATCAATAAATAAACACATATAAATATATATATATATATATATTTAAAGTGACTTGTTACATTTCATAGAAAATCATATTTTCCACCAGAATTATACCTCAACTTCCTTGCTTTGAGACCTATACATGTTGTAATGTTCCAATAAATCATCAACAAATATAGAGTGTTCAATGGCAGATTGAACTAGACCTATACATACATGTTTACAGCATTGATTTATCTATGATATTTACATTAACATTTATGCATTTAGCAGATGCTTTTATCCAAAGCTACTTACAGTACATTCAGGTTATACATTTTTTGTCAGTATGTGTATTTATCATATGTATTTATCATGTGATATTTATTTATTGATATGCCACACCTGTGAGGTGGATGGATTATCTCGGCAAAGGAGAAGTGCTCACTAACACAGATTTAGACAGATTTGTCAACAATATTTGAGATAAACAGGCATTTTGTGTGCATAGAAAAAGTATTAGATTTTGAGTTCAGCTCATGGAAAGCGGGGGCAGAAACAAAAGTGTTGTGTTCATAATTTTGTTCAGTGTATATTTTTTGATTCTGTGAAGTAAATTCTGGTAAAATCGACCAGTTTTGAACTATTTTGCAAAACTATACACATTACAATTAATCTACTTTACATAACGTAGAAAATGGATAGGAAATAGGAAATTTAAAATTTTTCAAAAATAAATTGTGGAACAATAATGCGACATTTTTACATTAAAAATATTACGAGTTTAAAGGTAAATATAACATGGTTAAACCATAACCTTAACCAGCAACACACCAAAGTATTTAACTTAAAAATAAAAATGGATTGCTTTAAGAGTTGAAATATTGAGTTACTATTTTTAAGGATTTTATTATAGTACTCTTTTAAAGAAATCTCACAGTCATGCTTTTGTCATGCTTGAAAGATAACTTTTATTCTTTGTAAAATAAATAAAGCATTTCAGAAACAAAGGCACAAGGTGAAAGACAATTAAAGGATTTTAATTTAAAATGTCAAATTCTTAAATTCAAATAAAAAAAAAGTCGAGATGTGTTTCTTTATCAGTGGAATGTCACAGGGACAGAAAAGAGACAGAAATGCACAGATTCATACTAAAGACATAACTTGATTGCATGCAAGGGAGGATTTAACACAGTAAAGAACCTGGTGGGAGATACATTAGCATTCTCAATAATGAATATAAATGTGTTTACCATTTGCACTTCTGGACAATTATCTCTGACATTTGACATATGTACATACACTGCTAATCAATAAGAATATAGAGGAATATTATCTTGTAATGATGTTGCTGTATGATATATATTGCATGGATTGAATAGTCCTATAAAGGATAGGTTGTACTCTGAGCACGCCACACTACATTTATTGTTTCAAAAGAGATTTCGGCATTTCCAGTGTGGTGTGTAGCCAATACAACGATTGAATCTTTACTGTTATAAGCACCGGCCAAGCATATATTATGAGACAGGGCTGTCGGTGGAGAAAAATCAACAACATGTGGCAGATTCAGATAAATTGATGCATGAGCCACACCGCAAAGTCTATGTGTGTGCGAATGTAAAAAAATACCTCCGTATAACATTTGCCTTGATTTATCAGTGCCCTCACAAGAGCCTACAGCCCACAACAGAGCTGCAGACAGACTGCATTAGACATAGAGATGGTCCAGCAAGCCATCTACAGTATGTTATCTGTGACAAACATGCTCAGAGTGTTTTTGTGCTTGTGTGTGTGTGTGAGAGAGAACCAATGTCCATATTATCAGCAACATTCAAAGGTATAAAACACCCCACAGTGGCTTATCAGCATCCTTCATTTCTACCTCATGGACTGGCACACCTGTCAGCACTTTAAGATATGCAAATGAAGGAGGAGGAATACTACTGTCAGATCATTACCATGCATTACCCTGTGCTTATCTCCACATTAATCCCTCGTCTACATAATCGCATTTAGGCTTTCTT